>JACEFZ010005247.1:0-25000 GCA_014155875.1 Cepaea nemoralis
CAAATAAAAACCTAGTAGTCTGATTGCAGGTATCTACCTTTTTTATCTCAGTCATAACCCATAGGTCTTGTTCAGGTTATTACTAGTGCTCATACAATACAATACAATACAATACAATACAATACAATACAATACAATACAATACAATACAATACAATACAGTCCAGTCCAGTCCAGTCCAGTCCAGTCCAGTCCAGTACAGTACACCTTTCTCGTGTGAGGTAAAAGATGAAGTCAGAACTCGGGAGCACAAACTTTGATTGTGCTTGGTATTTCTATGGCGCCGCGTCAGTTATAACGAATGTTTGGGTGACGACGTGCAATCGAATTTCTGTCACGGGAATTAAGTTCGTCCCTTGGGGGATTCGTTATGCCTTTAACCGAAGGAATCGCCGAGAGCTGTTTCCGTTGCCTCATTGAGAGAAATATTTCTTGCTAATGAACTAAATAATTTCCGTGCGCTAAGTTGTACGAGGGAGTAAGTGCAGACTGAAAAATATAACGTAGCGAGCTTTATAAAATAACACAAGAAATGTTACAAGCTTATTTTTTACAAGCTTATGTTTATTTGTTTACTTTTCTTGTGCGCTCACTCGTTTTGAACTCCAGCGTACCCATACAAGTGCTACTACTTCTAGTGTACTAGACTGACTTTTGTGTGTGAATTAGCTTTCGTTATTACCAATGTCCTCGCCATCAGGCGAACCCATCCGACTTCAGAGTTACTTGCAATTTACGCCTTCAAGTCAAGAAAGAGAAGTTAACATTTTAGTCCAACTTACCGATGTATAGGTTGAATCCGCTTCCTCGGCATCAGCTATTAAACTAACAGCTTGTAACAATAGTCTTCTTAGAAGATATCGTACACTGTTGTTGAAGGGATACGAGCTATATAGGTTCAAGTAGATAAAGACAGTGTGCGATGGACAGACAGACAGACAGACAGACAGACAGACAGACAGACAGACAGACAGACAGACAGACAGACAGACAGACAGACAGACAGACAGACAGACAGACAGACAGACAGACAGACAGACAGACAGAACAGACAGACAGACAGACAGACAGACAGACAGACAGACAGACAGACAGACAGACAGACAGACAGACAGACAGACAGACAGACAGACAGACAGACAGACAGACAGACAGACAGACAGACAGACAGACAGACAGACAGACAGACAGAACAGACAGACAGACAGACAGACAGACAGACAGACAGACAGACAGACAGACAGACAGACAGACAGACAGACAGACAGACAGACAGACAGACAGACAGAGTAAATAAATAAATCAACATCACCAAAAACGAAAATCGGAATCAAAAGTGTCCAAATGAAGTGTCGGAATGAGCATTTCGGCTAGACAAAATTCGCTAGTACACAAAAACAAAAACAAACCGGTACAACTACATTAAAAGCAAACAAAATCACTGAACTGACGTTATGCAGACGGCTGAATCCTAGAGCAAAACAATCAAAATGTGATAAGTCTACAACATCGCGGGGTGGTGCTGATCTCTGCTTTACGTAAGGCCATGTCAGGTTAAACACTTCGGTGACTGGAATACAGTTTCTGAACACGTCACTCCTCCTTTATTTAGGATTTGTGACCAGTCAAATCTCTTTGGGAAAATAATGCGATAGTTTCCCCTTGCTATCCACTCTCATATACGATAGTTGTGACCTCTGCTTTTGACAACAATTTCCACTGTCATTATAAGTGAGTGCCCAGCTCTGCCCAAGTGCAGATTTTTCTGTTGATCTAATGTATAATCTCTCCCTTGAACTGCATTTGCTTGTGTAACCTCTCTTGTATCATTAGGATGTGCAGCTGGGAGTTTCCCTGCAGCGGGCTTGAACATGCTGGCATTTATTATTCTCTTCGTTGCTTAAGTGTTTAAAAAGTTAGTTGCATATCCTATACAGGACGTCGCATTCAACCACAGTATTATTTGACTGCTCGTGATTTCTTGGCAGGTTTATTTTCAGGAGTTTGCCATTGCTTTCTGAACGACCTGAGCCCATACCATTTTCAGAAAAAAACCAACGCGAGGCAGTCTGCTGCCAAATCGTACGCAGTCCGTAACACCTTCTCTATAGAGCTGGTTGTTTAAGTGTATGTGTGTGATAAACTTTAGGTGTATGTGTGTGATAAATGTTAGGTGTATGTGTGTGATAAATGTTAGGTGTATGTGTGTGATAAACTTTAGGTGTATGTGTGTGATAAATGTTAGGTGTATGTGTGTGATAAACGTTAGTAAATTATGACCGTCAGGCAGATCACCAGACGACGACGAAGAAGGCAAAGACGACGAAGACGAGAGAGGAGGTGAAGGAGGAGGAGATAGCTTACATGCCTTGACCAATGATGTGGACCAGTTCAAAGGAAAACTAAGAAACCTCTTATTATCGTTTTACTCTTAACTTGTCTTGGTTGAATTGCAGTAATAATACCATAATTATATACACGAAAACGGGCAGTGGAATTTGTTAACTTCACAAGAGTACAATCACAAGGGACAAAATAGACATAACGGTAAGAAAGCTTTAGTCTATATTACTGACAAATTCCACACTTTATTATAGTGCACAAGAAACAACCTCTGGTGCTGTTTATCGACGCATGCAATGTGTTGTAATACAACAACTGTCTAATACCTACTTTTCTCCCTGTACTGTAATACAATTGTCAACTACCGTGTTTTGTCGGTGTACTGTAATACGACAACTGCCTAATACCTTGTTTTCTCGCTGAACTGTATTACAACAGCTGTCCTATAACTTTTTTTTCGTTTCCATTCCATTCCATTGTTTTAATTACCCCTACCCTATTCAATCTTAGAAGAGGAGTTACAAAAAAGGCCTATCTCAACCTCAGATTAAGAATCCTGTCGCCCATCAGCCACACTTCGGATACTATTAATCTGAACGGAATTATCGTCCACTCGGTAATGCCATTGTTTCTTCGTCGTTCTGTCTCTACTGATCATACCAGTGATTACACTAGATTTCAAGTTTTGTTTTTGTGTGTTTTCCCATGGTGGTTACATTATGCTAGCTATCTCGTTCTTTTACCTGCTCAAGTAATGTAATCTGTCTCATCTTACATGCTCAAGTAATGTAATCTGTCTCATCTTTACATGTTCAAATAAAGTAATCTGTCTCATCTTTACATTTTCAAGTAATGTAATCTGTCTCATCTTACATGCTCAAGTAATGTAACCTATCTCATCTTACATGTTCAAGTAATGTAACCTATCTCATCTTACACGGTAAAGTAAGCTGTCTCATTTTGCATGGTCAAATAATGCTAGCTTTCTCCTTCTCTTATATGGTCAAATAATGTTAACTATCTTCTTCCCTTTACACGAGTTTTATTTGTGCATTAGCCATTTTTAATATGCCAGTTTAGAACTAAGGGCTTGCGAACACGGTTTATGAGCCCGTGTACCCGGGTTCGAAACACAGCGGTGCTGGTTTTTTTTTCGAAAAATGTGTAGGTGCCGGTCGTTTAGAAAGCAATGGCAAACTACTGAACGTAAAATTTGCCCAGGAATAACGAACAGCGAAAATGCTGGGGTTGACTGCTGCGTCCTGTGAAGGACATGCAACTATTTTTTTTTTTTAGAAATTACTTGCTAAATTAAATTTTAATTAACAACATTTGCTTCTGATTGCTGTTAGTACAGGTAATGTCATCTTAAGCAAACAGTTTGACTGTTTAACATTAAATTATGGGAACATAAATCATAATAATTACATGAAAGCGTCGTGGTATGTTGGCCAGTTTGTTTGCTTACCAAGATTGTAGTCCGAATTCAATCCTAGCAGCGACAGAATTCTCATTCCAAACCAGCACAGATCTTAGGTCGACCTCAACTCATAAATTGTTTCCTAATAATTTTAGCGCTGGGAAAAATAGGTAGTGAGAAAGGGAACGGGTCACTTCAATTCATTATGTCTTCTTCTTCCCCCTTTCGTCCCTTCCCTTCTGCTTCTTCTTATTCCTACTCCTCATTCCCCAACGTCCTCCTATGTCTTCTTAATCTCACCTCTTTTCTTCTTTTCCCTTCTTTTTCTTCCTCTTCTTCTTCTCTTCCTTCTTCTTCCTTCTTCTCTTCTTCTTCCCTTCTCCTCCTCCCTTTCGTCCTTATTATTGTTCATTATAAGCACATCCCCCATGGTAAATCTGACATCCAGCTCACGGCCTGGGCTCCTAGTAGCTGTTAAGCATGCAGACAGCGGTCAACACCTCTGGGCAAACATCTGTGAGAGGCTGGCTGACCAGGCATGGGTCGCCGATTTTGGTGTCAAACCAATCGGTGGAACATGCCTACCCAGCATGTGAAGGACAGGGCTCGGCAGACTGGGCGGAAGAAATCATTGTTGATTCCAACGGGAAAAATGATGGCGTTTACCTGCAAAGCGTTGTGGAACGTCATGAGCACGGCAAGGCACGCAGAGCGCCCTGGTCATCCACTGTACCCATATTTGTCTCCAGTTGTCTTGACTTGTCTTGCCACTGGACTCAGATGGACTCAGGCGAGAGAGTGAGGTCGACGAATTGCACAACCTTCCTCACATTAATCCAGTTCATCGCGCATGTCATTCTTCATCCAACTTCATATATCAATTCATCTTGACACCTGGGAGGCTGCTGCCAAAGACCGAAATTCGTGGCGTACATCATTACGCAAGGATGCAGTCACTTGTGAAACAACCAGGACTGCAAGAGCTGTGAAGAATAGGCTGGACAGAAAAACCACTGCAGGAGATTCTCCTCCTGGAACTTCAAGCATTCTTCCCCATTTTCAAAGAACATTTCGAGCCAAAATAAACCTTATCAGCCATTTTAGAAATCACGGCTCCATACTTTCAACACCACTGGATGAAATGAATGGTCATCATCATTCTTGATGCGACCAACAACATTGTTCATTATCGTTATTGATATATTAAACGGCATTATCGTTTTATCACATCTATCTCCCTTATATAATTCTTTTTCTCTCTTGTGCTCTCTCTCTCTCTCTCTCTCTCTCTCTCTCTCTCTCTCTCTCTCTCTCTCTCTCTCTCTCTCTCTCTCTCTCTCTCTCTCTCTCTCTCTCTGTGTCTGAGTGCCCATAATAATAAGAACAAAGCGTAGTTAATGTGGCCGGAAGTTCGAATTAATCACGAATGACAACCCTTCCTGTTTTAAATCCTGGCTTGATGAACTTATCTCCCTTTGCTAATATCGTGTTCCTTTAGTCAGTTTAAATATCGACCTGAAAATACTAACGAATTTTAGTTCTAACTATTCTCTTTTCTTCTTTCTCTTTCTTCATCCTTAGCTTTTATATACGTTAATACACACATCGACTCTCTCTCTCTCTCTCTCTCTCTCTCTCTCTCTCTCTCTGTGTTCTCTCGCTCTCTCTCTCACTCTCTCTATTCTCGCTCTCTCTCTCTCTTTTATGAATGTGTATGTATGTGCATATGTATGTGTTTATACATATGTGTGTGTGTGTGTGTGTGTGTGTGTGCGCGCGCGCTCGCGCGTCCGTACGTGCGTGTCTGTCTCAAAATATGATAATATGCATTGTTTATTTTCACAGCATTCATTTGACAATGTTCTTTTTCTATGTGAATGTAACATGCACAATAGATAAAGTTCGTTCTCTCTCTCTCTCTCTCTCTCTCTCTCTCTCTCTCTCTCTCTCTGTCTGTCTTTCTCTCTCTCTCTGTCTCTCTCTCTTTCTCTCTCTCTCTCGCTCTCACTCTGTGTTTGAGTGAGTGAGTGAGTCAGTCAGTCAGTCAGTCAGTCAGTAAGTCAGTCAATCAGTCAGTCAGTCAGTCAGTCAGTCAGTCAGTCAGTCAGTTAGAGAGTGAGTGAGAGAGTGTGAAAGAGTGAGAGAGTGTGAAAGAGTGAGAGAGTGTGAGAGAGAGTGAGAGAAAGAATGAATGAATTTCCACATAATGGTTAAGTTTAAGTGGCAGGTTTTTATTTAACTTTTTTTTTTTTTGAATAATACAAAACAGGCTTATCTTTCTCCGCAGCTCAATTGTGGAACATTCTTTCACAAGAATTAAAGACATCACCAATCCCTATACAAACATTCGCAAGCTATTTAAATACTTATCTCAGATTAGATTACGCGCTCCTTTATTTTTAATAACATAACAATAATAATAGTAATAATAATTGCTGTATACTTATCAGTCACCTATCTGTGCTACGATATATCCTCCTTAGCTAATAACAATTACCACACCAATAATTAATATTAATCAGTCATTTTAGTTTACATCCGATGCGTTTATAAAGCATATATTGTTATTGTGTAAAATTAGCCTTATAAGTGAAGTATGAATGAAATCATGTATGACAGGTGAGAGTAAAAAGGGTAGAATGTTTGACGGGCCTGCGTGCCTAGTTCTCAACCGCTTGAAAATAAATTTCGTTCGTTTGTTCTTACACATGTAGTAACACGAGTCATTAATAAATTTATATCCCTACATTACAGCTCTCTCGGTCCTAACAGTCAAAATTTGCTGTCATAGACAGAAGTCACAAAAAATAATTGTGGATTTGGAAGTCAAGCAAAATCACTACAGCATCTTCCCAAGAATAAGTCATAAATTATGATTGAAAGATTGGCCAGATCATAAACATTACTTCAGCTTTCCATATGAATACGTAGATATGGCATCTGAAATAATTAAAGACGCTACATTTAGCCATTATAACTCAGAAAGGTTGAACAGGATAATAGCCAATGAATGCTTTTTTTTTTCTTTTAAATCAAATATTACCTTTTATTTTGTCAGAGCCTCAGGGTACTCCACTAGCGTGACCTTTCAATAACTCAGATGTTTTGTTTTTTCAGTAGCATGTCCTTTGCAGTACTAGGCAATGATATCCTACTTGTATTATCTTTCTTGTGATTTACTTGGCAATGTTACGTTCAGGGGTGTGCATTGGCTTTCTGAAAGGGAAGTTAACATTTCAACTCCAACTGACCGGTGTCAAGAAAGATCCCACTGCGCTGACGTCAGAAGAGAATGTGAAAGTGAATTAAACCCCTCACCCTCGTGACCTCCATAATGACATATATGGCGGCCAGAAATGCCAAACAAAACAAATAAAATGTTTCAAACCCTAAATACAAGTTAGCTGTATAATCTTAACAGGACATCGCATCAACCCCAGCATTTCTTGACTGTTTACATTCAGTAATTTGTCATTTCTTTCTAAACGATCAGCACTCATACCATTGTATGGAAACCAACGCAAGGCGGTCTGCTTGCACATCGTCCGCAGCTTTATTTCGAGCGCCGTATGCGGGATTATGAATTGCGTTCGTAATCCCTTAGTCCCAAAGCCCCACTACAAAGCAGTTGTGATTACCATGTAATCCGCGACGTCTTTATCCAAACATCATCTTCATAAGGTACCCTCCCCGCATTGCAGATCGGCTGTAATTCTCCTCCAACATCCTCTGTATTGCGTATCACTGTGCTTTCCTACCCCTTCCAGTCCGTCTCCTGCTGTTGTCCACCCACATGTAACACTGTTTACCTCTTGCCCGCTTTCTTGCACTTGTATCTGTGATAAAAATGTAAAGAAAAAAGTTGCATTTCTTTACAGAACGTCGCGGTCAACCCTGAAATTTTTTTGCCTGTTTATGATGTATAGGTAGGTTTATGTTCAGTAGTTTGCCATTGCTTTCTGAACGACCGGCGTCATATACTTTATGAAATACCAGAACAGTTGTGTTTCCAATGCGAGATTGCGAAATGCATCTGTAACGCCTTTGCCACATCGCCGGCTGTAATAATGTAAACATAGTGATTAAAATATAATCCGTGATGTATTTTATCAAACGATAAAACTCCAAGATTATTCATTAACGTGTAATCCATGATTTTTCTCCCAAGGATAAAACAGAGCAAATATTCAACGAAATGTGATTCAGGGCAAAACTCTCAATTTAATTATTAGACCAAGCCAACGGTAAAAGGGTTAATCCCTGAACATGCTCCTCAGTATTAACTGATGCAGTGCAGAAGGATAATATGTCGCCATATGCAACTTCTCATTTCGACAAAAGGATGATATATCGCCATACTAGGGTCATGATGTTATTTGTTTTGTTTCGCGGTATTTTCCGCAGTTTCAAAGCTCAGTGAACAGAAATGTACATTACAGTTCCTGATCATTTGAGTGTGTACCATATTTGGTTCAAACCTACATTTTGTTTGGCACTGAATCAGGTAATGATCTGGTTACTTCTGTGTTACTTATTTCTTTTCAGCTCATTCTTACTACGTTGTTACTAAATTCTTTATTTTTACTGTAATTTACATTCCTCTTCTTCTGCGTTCATCCGAAGAGTTTTTTCGGACGTGATTGCGTTCTATCTGCTTACAGCAGAGCTGCATTCTTGCGACACATCCGACTTCTGTGGGCATTTGTTGACCGGGTTAACCTTCCCGGGTGTTTCGTAGGACGTTTGACTCTCAATGTTGTGATGTTATCCCCCATCCCAGCTGGCCCGTTTAGAACAACTGAAGACATCCCGGTCAGCCCTCAAGAGAAGGCAGGAGCCGACCATGGACATTCTCCGCCATCCAAGGAGGCTTCCATAATTGCAGATCCGGCTCTGGTACTGGGCTCACCCAAGGAATCGTCACGTCCTGCATATGGCTGCTTAGCCTCACTTCCGTATATTGGGCCTTTCGTTCACCATAGGCTGTTCTTTCGGAAACCAGAAGAATGCAGTCTGCAGATGACATCACACAAGGAGCTTTCGATTCGGACTTTCTACGTAATGGATTCGCTATCTAAGCAATATTCATCTTCTAGATGATAATCATCTTCTAGAGTAGAAGCTCGGTGTGTCATCTGCTTTATTGAATAGTCCATCCATCATATGCCATGCCGATAAGCTTAGGCGGTCATATTTTGCCATCTCACTCGATCACCAGAGTTGTGGATCAGCTCTGTGTTCCTGTCTCGACCATGCCACGTTATCAGGCCATCCAGGTATTTACTTCTCGGTCTTCGCCTTGGTCTCTTCCCTTCGATCTTGCCAATTGTCACCAAGTTCTCCAAGTCATTTCTTCGCATAGCATGACGGGAAAATGTTGACTGTCTACGTCTAATGACTCTAATCAGTTTACGATCTTCATTTGTTTTCTTGGCGGACTTGTTGAATAGTAGTAGGTACAAACACATCATACCAACATTTAGAAGTATATGGATTTAGAAATGTATCGAACATACATTCAGATAGGGCTGCTTTCTTTCTCTGCTTCTTCTGTCGTGTATCCCCCATTGGGGTATAGTGACCTTAATCAACACGCGCGCATCCGTCCTATCTGATGCTATCGCCTGCAGCTGCCTGCAGGTCATTCCAATATTATTATTCTCTGTCTGTAATTCTCTTTTCCATGTGTTTTTAGGTTTCCAACTCTTTCGTTCGTCGTATGGGTTCCAGACAAGTTAGTTAGTCTTTCGTCTTGAGCCCAAAGCGGCGCATAGGGCAGAAGTCATGGCTCTCCATGTCTGGCGGTTCGCTGCCACCTGTTGTTGTAGATCATGGATGTTTGTTTGGCCGTTGAATGAGCCCTCTTTGATGATGCTTCTACGCAAGGTCTCTTTTGGTCTTCCCCGTTTTCTTTTCTCTAACGGTGTCCATATGAGGGCTTGGTAGTGGAGTCGTGTCTTGTCCATTTTGAGTACATGGCCGATGTAGTTCCAACAGCGTTTTCTTATATAATTAGATACCATATATTGCTTGGTCTCTTGTCTTATTTGCGTATTGGTTCTAAAATCTGTCCAGACAAGACAGTCTCTAATTATAATATCGTCAGGTTTTTTTTCAGCGTCTACTCCTGACCTCTTCATTCATTGTAATTCGTTTAATTCTCTTCATGAGTCCTACAGTTGCCGTTCTATCAAACAACCATAATCATTTTAATAAATTTTATTTATAAAGTTTCCACCTGTTCATAGGCAATAAAAATAATGTCCGAAACATTTACTTTCATGTAAACTTCATAATCCAACTGATTATTCGGCTTGAGAGTTTTTGTATGTAGATACACAACTGTGTGTAGATGGACAAGTGTGTGTGCTCGTGCTGCTTTCATGTGCAGCACCGTGCGTATGAACTTGCATCCCTACAGAGGTTTGTGCATGCATACATAGATACTAAACCACTGTAAATACATATGTCAGTTAACAAACAAAAAAGTAAAGGACCCTATTACACACCTTGAGGAATAAAGGATGTAAGATGGTGCCACCATATCTTTATAGACAAATCGACACTCGTTGAGTGATGTTGTCAATATAACACCGGCTACCTTTGTTATCCATAATATTTCCAGGTACCCATGTAAAGCTGAGTCGGTGTAGCAGTCCTCGGTTAATTTGTAAACTTCCTCCTCGATGGAGATTCGAATATATTACCACTGGGCTGGCAGGTCAGCGTACTACCATTGAGCTACCGCTAAAACACATGCACAGATAAGTTATACACCAGTATATATATTTTTTTTTAAACTCTATCAGTGAATGTTATTGTAAATGTAATAATAAAATGTCTTCATTATTGTGTAATTTGTGTTTAAAGAAAAGTGTACTCGCAACCTTTTTCTCATACAAATCTTCAGTATTAACAAGCAAACAATATTTATCACCCATAACGAACAACAACCCTACATCAAATGACTGCAATCCTGCCTTCCTGCATTTCTTTACTTTCATTCTTCTATTGATTTCTTTCTTTTTTAACAGGCTTGAAAAGCTCCATGATGGCTAGGACGTGCGGAAAACATTTCTACTTGGAGATTCCGTAATCTTCGAATATTGTTTCCGCTTGTCTTGCTGATCAATATCGCATTTCTTTAATTTCACTCTCGTTCCCTCTAATTCGTTTTTCGTCTCTTTCTCAATAACTCACACTGTCTCTGCTCTCAATATCTCACACTGCCTTTGTTCTCAACAGCTCACACTCTCTGTTAGTCCGCTTAGATGTGTGCTGCTGTCTAGCTCTCCGTGGATTTTCTCTTGTGTAGTAATGTATTATATTGTCTTGTTGCATCTCTCTCCCATCCCGTACTTAAAACAAAATATTGAAAAACATTCAAGCTGAACTCATAAAATGCAGTATGGCATATGCGATGAAAGAGCTATTGCTATAGGAATATCTAATAGACAGAAAAGACAACAATGGCAAACAGACGCAACAAACGAACAAAGGAACAATACAAAATTAGTTAAATTTACAACTCAAAAAATGTAAACTCCTAAGTTAGAACAAAACTTGCGCCAAACAATACAAGAAACTGCACGAAATGAAAATGTCAGCATAATAAAGGACTACAATTAAAAAGCGAATAAAAGAACGCTGATTAGTCTCGTCTCTCATCTCATCATGTTCCTCTTGTACTTTACGGTGTCGAGGTGAAGTATAAACAGCGGGAGAGTGCCCGCTTATGGGCTTCATGTATCGATATTCCCATGGACTCTGTTATTCCCTGCGTCCATCGTTTACGTGGTCGGCTTCTTCCTCTGCTTCCCTCTGGTCTGTACATCATTGCTTGTTGTGGTATACTGTTAGTTGGTAACCTACTTGCATGGCCAAACCATTTGACTTGCTGCCTTCTAATAAAATCTAGTGCTGCTATAACCCCCACTTTAGTCCTGATTTCTTCATTTCTGATCTTATCTCTTCTTGATACATTGAGTATTCTTCTCATGAATATCATTTCTGTTGTTATGATTTTTCTTTTCTCTTTTTCTGTCATTGTCCAGGTTTGGCATTGGTAGCATAGAGTTGGTAGGAAGATTGTGTTGTAAAGTGCTTTCTTAGTAGTTATTGATACATGTTTGTTCTGTAGTATTGGTGCCATTTGTCCAATGAGTTGGTTTGCCTTATTGTATCTATTTTCGATCTCGTCTTCTGATTTGCCATTTGATGATATTATACTTCCTAGGTACTTGAAACTCTTTACTTGTTTCAAGGGATGTTCGTTTAGGTGAATCGTTGTTGCTTTTTCCTCTGTAGTTATAGTCTGTTTTACTTGTGCTAATTTTCATGTTATGTTCCCTACACATTTCGTTTAGACTATTCATGTGGTCTTGTAATTCAGCTTCTGATTTTGCTATTAGTGCTTGGTCGTCCGCAAACAGAAGTTCTCTAATGTTTAGATTTGCAGATGGTTCTTCTTCTGTGTTCTCGTCGTGCGGTGTTCTTGTGGTCTCTGTTTGGCTGGTTTCTTTACATATGTTGTCTATATGTTATAAACAAGAGAGGGGACAGGACACAACCTTGTCGTACTCCGGATCTTATGGTGAAGGGTTCTGAGTGTCCTCCAGTTGCTCTCACTATGCATTCACTGTTGTTGTATAAGCTTCTACATAGGTTTGTTAGATGTGTACTCATTCCATATTGTTTAAGGATTTCCCACAGCTTGTTTCTATCTACTCTATCAAATGCCTTTTCTTGGTCGACAAAGGCTAAGTAGAGTGTTACATTAAATTCGAATGATTTTTCTATAAGTTGTCTAAGAGCAAAAATGGTATCTGTGCATTTTTTTTGATTTTCCTAAATCCAAGTTGTGTTTCGCTTAGCTGGGGTTCTATAATAGTTCGTAGTCTTTTCTCAAGGATTTTGCAAAATATTTTCCCAATATGACTCAACAGTGAAATGCCTCTGTATTGTGTGCAGTCTCTTTTGCTGCCTTTGTTTTTCCAAATTGGGATAATTATGGCGTTTCCCCAGTCTCGTGGTGTCTGTTGTTCTACCCAAACATGGTTGAATAGTCTATGTAGCCATGCTGCTCCTACTTCTCTTGCTGCTTTAATTAGTTCATTTGGTATTTCATCTTGTCCTGGTGATTTGTTCAATGGGGCTAATCTGATGGCTTCTATAATTTCTTCTTTCAGTATGTCTGGTTCTTGTTCTTCGGTGGCATCTGTGTCGGTTTCTTGAATTCCTGTGACATCTGATGGGATGTTGAGAAGTTGTTCGAAGTACTGTTTCCATCTTATTAGGATTTGTTTTTGTTCACTTATTGGTTCTCCATTTTCGATTGTTAATTATTTCAGTGGGATCAAAGGGTTCACCTCTGGTTCTCATTGCACTTATCTTTTTTATAGAAGTTTCTAGTTGCCTCCTTGTAGTTTTTATTTAGAGTTTCTCCTATACTCCTCCCAGTATTTTTGTTTTTCTCTCTTTACTTTCTATTCACATGTCTTCTCTCTATTCTATATTCTATATAATCGCATTCCTGTTTGCTCTTCGACCACTTTTATATTTTTCCTTTTTGTCTTTTACAGCTTTCTTTACTTCTGCGTTCCACCTAACTTGTTATTTTCTTATCCGTGTTTTGCGTTTTTTCGTGGTTCCACATGTTATCTTTCCAGTATTTAAAATGCTTGATTTGAACATCTCCCATTCTTCTTCCACTGTCTTTCTTTCTATAGGTAATTTTACAAAGATTTCAGTTAGCTCTTTTTCATAATTTTCCCTCACCGTCTTTGAGGTTTTTTAAGTTTACTGATTCGCATGGCATGTATTTTCCTGGTCTTTGCTTCTTCTACTGATGATTCTTATTGTGGCAACGACTGCTTTGTGGTCTGTGTTTACCCTAAGTTGGGCATTGCCCTTGCATCTAATATATTTCTCTTTCTGTTATTTCTTGTTAATATAAAATCAATTTGGCTTTTGGTATCTAGATCATTCCATTTATACCAGGTGTATATTTGTGAGTCTTTATGTTTACAGAATGATTAGTAAGAATAATAACCGCAAAACATCTAAACTATCCCCGGATAGCAATGGCCATCTAACGATCCTGAATGGGATTTTCTTACAATAGCCGCGCAAGCTCCAGCAGTGCTTTTCCTGCTTCATTCTAACGATCATCTGGATCTAGTAAAGTAGTCAGACAGTGATTGTTCTCAGCTACTTGCCGTATGAGGTATCATGGTAGTTCTCTCCCGTAAGCTGTGATCCGTTCTTGAAGAAGTAATAGTAATCTTGCCTAGTATATCAACAGCAGCTGAAAATGCTGATGTTGACTGCAACGTCCGGTACGGGATATGCAAAACAAAAACAAAAACAAAAACAAAAACAAAACAAACACAAACAGAACCCAAAATAAAATAAATTATACGACTCCTGAAGCTGTTCCGGGAACCATTTGGTGAGTTAGTATTGTTGGTGAGTTAGTATTGTTGGTGTCTTGTATTGTATTGTCAGAGTTGTTGGTTTTACTAGTAGCTTTTTTTCTGGCATTTGAAGATGCAGAGCACTTGATTAGAAGGTGGGCGGTAGTTTCATAAAGATACCAATGTTTATATACATAAGTTATATCCAATTCGGGAAAATTCTAATTTCACGCGCTTGACAATTGTTCTGCTGAAAGTCACGAATCGGCTTCTCAGTGAGCTAACCGTGGCCAGACAACGTCTGAATCTTCTTCTCCTCTGCACGCGAACTCTGGTGGCTTTTGAAGAGGGGAACGAAACATGTGTGAGAATGATCTGATTGCAGTGATGTCGGTTTTAAATTAAATATTAATTATAGTTCTCCCTATAATATAACATCAGTGTCGGTATCATCATCATTGAAGAGCGGCTGACCGAGTGGCTAAGAACATCGGATTCTTCTTCGGGAGACCCGGGTTCGAATCCTCAGTAAGGTGTAGATTTTTTTTTCGGTCGGGGGAAAAAAGAAAATCCTAACCTGCACAATTCGCGGAGACCGCACTAGCCAGGCTGCCTTAATTTCTCAGGCTCAAGACGCCGCCCCCCCCCCTCCCGCCCGTTGTTTTTGCCCTAGACTATAAGGTATTATAGTAGTAGATTACGGTCTTTTTTTTAACAGTCATTATTATCATCATTATCATCATCACGTGACATCTCCACATTGAAGATCAGCTGAATGAACCTCCAGTGTCCATTGCCCTGCGACTTCACATGGCACCCATACATGCTACTTCCGGGTGCATTGCTTGATCATTTGTACCCCCTTATAACATTGCCTTCGTCTTTCTCGTTAACCTCACGGTTCCACCAAGAACATTATTGAACATGCAGTTGTGTCTCTCTATATAACCGAATACCTTAAAGTTAAATAGCTGAGAATCCCCAATGTAGAGCTCATGGAGAGACCAAAATAAATCCCAGTGATACAAGAAGTGAAGAAAAGGTGATGGCGATGGTTAGGACACACACTGAGAAAACCTGAGGACAATATAAGCAGACTCTCTCTTGTCTGGAATCCACAAGGCAAACGAAATAGTGGGAGACCTAAAAATACAAGGAGAAGAGAATCACAGACAGAGATTAATAACATTGGGGGAACATGAAGGAAGCTGTAGTAGACAGCACGAGATGGACGGCTTGGCGAGGTTTGGTTGAGGGCCTTCGCGCCGATGGTGGATAAAGAATAGAAGAAGACTTGAAAATAATGTTCACGATCTGGGCAAAATTTTTAAAATCCAGTTCGTGAAATGGGCAGTTTACAAACATGAGTTTCTTCTTCTTCGTTCATCCGGAGTTTTTTTTCGGATGTGATTGCGTTGTGCCTGTTTACAGCAGAGCTGTGTTCTTGCGCCGTTAGGCCGACACATCCGACTTCTGCTGGCATTTGTTGACCGGGTTAACCTTCCCGGAGGGTTTCTTAGGACGTTTGACTCTCACTGTTGTGGTGTTATCTCCCATCCTAGCTGGCCCATATAGAACAGCCAAAGACATCCTGGTCAGCCCTCAAGGGAAGGCAGGGGCAGACCATGGGCATTCCCCGCCATCCAAGGAGGCTTCCATACTTGCAGAGCCAACACACAGCGCTCTGGTACTGGGCTCACCCAAGGAATCGTCACGTCCTGCACATGGCTGCTTAGCCTCACTTCCGTATATTGGGCCTTCCGTTCACCATAGGCTGTTCTTCCGGAAACCAGAAGAATGCAGTGTGCAGATGACATCCACACAGTGAGCTTTCGATTCGGACTTTCCGCACTAATGGATTTGCTATCCAAGCAATATTCCATTTCGTGCCACTAGGACACTTTTTCCACCTTTTTGAAAGCCCACACAGTGAGCTTTTGATTCGGACTTTCCACATAATGGATTTGCTATCCAAGCAATATTCCATTTCGTGCCACTAGGACACTTTTTCCACCTTTTTTGAAAGCCCACACAGTGAGCTTTTGATTCGGACTTTCAACGTAATGGATCTCCTATCCAGCAATATTCCATTTCATGCCTCTGGGAGGCTTTTGTAACCGACATACCTGTGGTATGAAGCGTGGCAGTCTGAATACTTCTTCATACACCTTTAAATGTCAACATGTATGTAGTTAACGTAAGCTACGGTCAACTTGAGCTTGTTGATATCTCCATAGAGCTTGTCCTCAAATGAAGCAGGTGTGGGCCAAAATATCTTTCTCTGTTCTGCATATATTGGGCAATCCTGAAGCAAATGTTTTGCTGTCATTTTTCCAGTTCGACAATTACATTCATCGGTATCTCCTATCTTTAGTTTATTGAACAAGTGGTATTTCAGCCTGTTATGTCCTGTGCGGAGTCTGAAGATTGCTACTTGTTCTCTTCTGTCGAGTTTGTAATATGCATCATCCTTCTGGTGGCCTGGATGCTCTGATTCCCATTTGGTTCTATAGGTGCTTTTTATCAACCTCTTTGCCTCATTATAGGTTATGTCTATGTCAGGCTGTGGTAGTCGTCCGCCCTCTTTTGCCAGTCTGTCAGCCTCTTCATTTCCAGGTATACTGCAATGTGATGGGATCCACTGTATTACAACTTTTTTGGATTTCTGGCATAGACCATGGAGTGCTGCTCTTAGGTCAGCTATTTCTGTGCTGTTATTGCTCTTCAGTATTGAGACAGCTGACTTTGCATCTGTGAAGATAGCTATTTGCTTCTCTTTATTTTCCTCCATCAAGAGCATTTCTGCTGCAGTTTTCAGAGCCTCTACCTCCGCTTTGAAGTTACTTGAAAACTTTCCAGTTGCCACTGAATGTGTTTTTTTCACTCCATTTTTTAAATTTAGGAGAATTCCTCCTCCTCCATTTTCTATTGAATTTTTGGCTGATCCATCTGTATATGCATGGGTCCAATTGCTGCTTGGGTAATGTTCTTTTATGTAGTTTAGGGTTATTTCTCTTCTTTCGGTTTCATGCTGAGTGTTCTTTTTCTCAATACCAGGAATGTTTTCTATCATCTCAGGCAGTTGCTGCTGTCTCCAAGCTGGGAACTTGTGTGCATTGTAAATGGGCTTGACTGTTGATATGTTAAGTATAGGGTCTGTCCTAATCTTTCGTTTTGCAGTTTCTACAAAGTTGCTACGCTTCAGTCTTCCCTTTCCAAAACCATTAAACCTTTTATACATAGGGTGGTCTGTCAATCTTCTAAATTTTTCTGCTTGTTGCTGGGCTCTGCTATCTCTTCTATCCTGCATTGGTTGTAAACAAGTGATCTTTTCTAGTTCATTAATAGGCGTTGTCTTCAGGCTTCCAGTTATGATTCGCATTCCTTGGTTTTGGACTCTACTTATTTTGTTAAAGTTTGACTTAGCTGCTGTTGCCCAAGCTGCAATGCCATATTCCAGTACTGGCCTCACCCGTCCAGTATATAACTTCTTGAGAACTTTCTCATCTGCTCCCCACGTTGTACCAGCAAGCTTTTTCATGATTGCCATTCTTTGCCTTGCTCTTGTTCGATTTTTCTCAACCTGTGTCTTCCATGTCAGGCGACGATCAAAGGTGACTCCTAGATAGTTTGGATTTTCTTCATGGTGCAATATTTTTCCATTCAATACCAGCTTAGGTTGCTGAGTTTTATTTGAGAGGGAGAACACTGTGCATGTTGTTTTCTCCTCACTTATCTTCACTAGCCATGATTTTGACCAGTCCTCTAGTGCTAATAAGGCTTGCTGTATTCTGCTGTTAGCTGTACTAATATATTCTTCAGATGTCCATATGGCTAGGTCATCTGCAAAGGAGGATGTGTGTACTCTGGCTGGAAAATTTTCTGTGATGTCATTTATATATGCTAGGAATAATGTTGGTGAAAGAACTCCTCCTTGGGGGACACCTTGCTCCAACAGCATCATTTTGCTGGTTTGTCCTTGTACTTTTGTCCTGGCAGTTCTGTTCTCAAGGTAGTGGCTGATCCATTTGTACATTTTCCCACAAACATGCATTTTTTGCAGTTTTACTTTCAGTCCTTCCTTCCATACTTTATCAAATGCTTTTTCTAAATCTATCCAGACCGCTACTGTGTGCTTTTTCTCTTGGAAGGCATCCTCTATTTCCTGAGCTATATAGGTTATTTGATCTTCAGTGGATCTGTACTTTCTGAATCCTGCTTGGTGTGGTGTTAAGAGTTTGTTTTCTTCCAGATGCCATGTTAGCCTGCCATTGATAATGCGTTCCATTAATTTTCCTACACAGCTAAGTAGACTGATAGGTCGATAGCCATTTGGTTCTTCCAGGTCTTTTCCTTTCTTTGGGATTGGTATTAGTATAGCTTCCTTCCATGCCTGTGGGACTATTCCTCTCTTCCAGCTGTAATTTAGGACTGCTAGTAGTTTCTTTTTTGCCTTAGTGCCTAGTCCTATTAGCATTTCATTTGTGATTCCATCCTTTCCTGGTGATTTCTTCTTTTTTAGGGTATTCATTGCCTGTTCCATTTCTTCCATTGTTAGATTTGCCATCATATATTCTGCTGCTGTCTCTGTATTTGCTATGATGTATCTGTTTGTCTTTGATTGCTTTCTTCTGTTCGGTTGTAATATCAATGTGGTTTGCATTTGCATAGTGTTCCATTAGTGCATTTGCAGCCTTTTTTCCTGTAAGCAAGGCATTTCCTTGTTTAATTGTTATTTGTTTGTTGCTAGGTCCTTCATTGTTCATGGCTTTCACTAGTTTCCATAGTTTGTTTCCATCCCTGTCAAAATTCAGGTTTTCTGTTTTTTCCCTCCAACAATCTCTTGTTGTTTGATTTACTGTTCTTTTATATTTTGCTGAGATGGCTTTGAGAGAGATGTTCGCTTCAGTTGTTTGTTCTCTCTCTGCTGTCTTCCTGGCATCTTCAACTTTGTCCTCCAAACTTTGTAGTTCTTCAGTCCAGTATGGTTTGTAATTTTTCCTCGTTCCTCTTGGAATGGACTCAGTGGCTGCCTGTATTATCGCTCTGTTTAGACTTTCCACCATTTGCTTTATGTTGCCATATCGTGTATTTATGTTTTCACAATATTTGTCTGTTAGTATGGCAAATCTGTCCCAATCTGCTCGTTTGTAATTCCAGCGGGGCAAGGGCTTTTGCTCCTGTGGAACATACTCCATATTCATTACAAGCTTGATTGGTCTGTGGTCACTACCTGCTAATTGGTCCAGCACATGGCGATCGATTTTGTGGAGGATGTCTCCTGTGCAGAAAGCTAAGTCTGGAGTAGAAGTGGTAAGCCATCTTCTGGAGTAGAAGCTCGGTGTGTCATCCGCTTTGTTGAGTAGATGGAGATTTGAGTCTATTTCCCAGTCCTCCAATTCATCTCCTCTTGTGTCAGTATCTGGGTATCCCCATCTTTCTGAACGGCTATTAAAGTCTCCGACAATAATGCAGTTTGTGTCAGTTATTTTCATGTTTGAGAGTGTAAGGTCCTTATCTGCTGGGCTATACAGATTGTAGATTCTTATTTTCACGTCCTTTATCATTATATCAACACCTATAATTTCCGTTTGGTTGTCAGAGATCACAGATGCTTCGCTGCAAGGTATTGTATTTCGTGTAAGTATTAGAACTCCTCCTTTGTGTCCTTCGCGGTCGAAACGTGTGGCCTGATATCCTCTGACTGAGAATTTGTGATTGGCGTTGAGGTGTGTCTCTTGAATGCATGCCACATCTATTCTATCTTTATGAAGACGCTGTGTTAGGGAGTCTTTCTTCTTGTAAACTCCTTCGGCATTCCACTGTAGTATGTTGAGTGTCCGGGGTATTTGGTCAATAGCTCTTAACCTACTCCTCTGTGCCTTGACTCCACAGCACAGGGGAAGGTGACCACCAGTAGTCATGGGTGGACCCCCTCGAGGCAGGGGGCCCGGCACTATCGCCGCCTGATGGGACTTCACGGGA
Organism: Cepaea nemoralis; assembly: GCA_014155875.1. Classification (NCBI taxonomy): domain Eukaryota; kingdom Metazoa; phylum Mollusca; class Gastropoda; order Stylommatophora; family Helicidae; genus Cepaea; species Cepaea nemoralis. The sequence goes on from JACEFZ010005247.1 coordinate 20,164, forward strand.
TTAGCACCATAACGATTAATTTTGATTTGTGACATCATGAATTAAGTTACGTTGCACTGCTTTGTCAAGCCTGTGGCTCAGTACATCCGATTTCGACAAGCATTTATTCGGGATGCTTTCCCTAGCCTTTGACTGTCCCCAGTCTACCTACAAGGCAGCAGGTTTTACGTTGCACTGCTTTGTCAAGCCTGTGGCTCAGTACATCCGATTTTGACAAGCATTTATTCGGGATGCTTTCCCTAGCCTTTGACTGTCCCCAGTCTACCTACAAGGCAGCAGGTTTTACGTTGCACTGCTTTGTCAAGCCTGTGGCTCAGTACATCCAATTTCGACAAGCATTTATTCGGGATGCTTTCCCTAGCCTTTGACTGTCCCCAGTCTACCTACAAGGCAGCAGGTTTGTGCGTCACTTTGTCTGGTCCCTCTCCCTTGACCTGTCCGACATGGGTGACCCTACCAGTAGCTGTGCTACCGTCGGCATAGCTCTTGGGGTCATTGGAACGCGCAAGCCCCTCTACCTCGTCAAGGTGGACGCACGGCAGAGGGGAAACATGAGTTTAACATCTACAACATCAGTATCGCGGATTAAAGAAGCTCAACCTATATATCGAATCATTTAGTCCTTTTCCGGGACCAGAAAGACTAATCGGGTTATCGGATTTTGATTTATTTTTCCTTAGCGTGACTTCAGTAATCAGTCTTAGCTGATTCATTAAGTTTAAACCTGATTTTGCACTGGTGTGAGGAAGAGTATTAGTCACACTATCTTTTTTTGTAGTGCTGTTTGTCATGCAGTACTTTTAGCATTTTATAACATCACTGCAATACTTCTGCGAAATTACCATTAGCCTTATACCTAACCCCCTTTGAATTTGAAATGTCATGTGTTACCTGGTCCCTGAAGAGAAGCAAAAAACTGTAACACTGCAACCTACCATGCATGACGTAAGAGACGACTATGGAGGGTTAGTGTAGAGTTGGCTTCCTCATCCAGTAGAAAACTTTAGCTGCACAGTTTAGACGTATCAGGAACAAGTATAAAGGGTTGGGGAAAAACTGAGTCAATCAAGATAAAGGGGAGCTCTTCTCCTAGAAGTATGACGTGCTACGGGGAAAGCAGTCAGGAGTCTGAATCACATATTTATCCTCTTTCACCTAGACAAATCTCCAGAATTGGTACCTGCAATGTTACTATATATGCACTGGAAAGGCCACGTTGGAAGTGAACAGGCAAAAGGTTTTCTACACACAGGTGAAACAGTGCCGTTCTCACGTGACAGAGTTTGTGGATGGGGGGATGTGAGTGTGTGTGTGTGTGTGTGTGGGGGGGGGGGGGGGGAGCTCATAGCATTGTAGACTACATCTTAATATTGGGGAAGTAGGATTTGGGATTTATACTTGTGATCATCATGTTGCTTTAGGGTTGTGAAAACTATACATGTAGATGATGATGATGGTCAGCTTAATATTGTTGGCTCGAAAGTTCCATTTTCTCTCGCATCGATCCCTGTCACTTCAGTTTTATGAAAAGAACGAGCACTGGTACTGTACAAAGAACATTGGACCACACAGATTCCAGGTATGTTATCAACAGGCAAACTCGCAGCGTTCTTCATTCTGGAAATATGTCACACAGGCGACATCACTTATCTCTTGCATCTGATAAGAGCTCACACTAAATAAAATCAATCAAACACCGAGCCATACTGGCTGCCATAGACTTCTCTGGGACGCAGTGGTTTATCTATCTCTCTCGGGGACTCGACCCAGACCAATCAGTCTTCATGAACACTTCCGATAGCTTACTCTCGCTCAGTGTTTTCATACATTTCTCGCCATGCAGTCATTTCTCATTCTGCATGCAACCTCCACTCCACTTCCCGATCTAACTCATTCGATCCAAATATGACGGGATCCTGATAATACAGAATCATGCCATCAGACAATACTTTGGAAAATTGGGTGAGGCATTGGCTCTAATGCTGTCTAAAGAGGCAAAGAAAGCAATAATAAAGTGTGAAGCTGTAAGTTCTATAATGATAAATCAACAGTTAGAATGATAAAAAAAAAATAAACATCTTTGTAATTCAGGATTACGAGCTAATAAATGATGCATCCGAAAAGAAGGACTAAAATAGTCAGACAGAATTGATTGATTGATTGATTTAGGAACCGACATCACAGCATTCGGGACATTCCCATAAGCGCTCCGTCTCCATCCTCAGCAGCCAGCGAAGAGTTCCAACACTAATAGTTCCAGTAGCAATCTGATTATATGTCCGTCTCGCCTTTCCTCCGAGCGCCGAGCGTCGGCCAGATCCCCTCGTCACACCTCGTTGTCTCATTCTTACCAGACCATGGTGCTCCATCTGCTCCTCCGAGGTGTACACGTGCTCCCACAAGGCCGCAACCACGTCTGCCTTGTCATGCATCAATACTCCACCAAATTTTGCCGAGCCAGCCAATCTGTCCGCCTGTTCATTCCCCAGCACACCGGCATGCCCAGGAGAAAAGATCCAGGTGATGCTTACTACCCGTGACCTCTGAAGCGAAGCAAGCCACTCCGCACGAAGCCTACCTGTTCTCACCCTTCTCAGCATGCTTTCTGAGTCAGTTACAATCACAATGTGTGTATGTATCGTGTTTTCTATCCAGCGGAAAGCTGCACTGACCGCCTCCACCTCCATTCTTAAGCTAGATGTAGTGTTATCATACGCCAGGCTCTCCTGCACCAAACGCCGACCATTAGTTTTTGCCAAGAACCCCCAGGCACTTCTCCTACCTCTCAACACTGACCCATCCGTGTAGATAATCACATCACCCGGGCGAGAATTTTCCTGAATTAGTTGCTGAATTTCCACTTCCGTGGCCCCTGCTGGCCACTCCCTGCACTCCCGGCTCAATGTTATTACAACTCTGCACAGGTCTGACTGCACGGCTGGCACTCTGACCTACCCCTCTCCTCGCCTGATGTTCTCCAAGGGGCACACCTGTCTGATCGTATCCTCCGCCTGAGCCATCCATGATTTCCCTCTTATCAGTCTCTGACCCTTAACTACGTCCAGCGCCTCATGCAACGGGTGATCTGTGTCTGCAGCTACTCTGAGGTATGCCTTCGCTTGCATCACCTTGTGCCTACTAGCAACAGTAGGAAGACCAAGGAAGTAACGCATACACACTACTGGAGTGTCTCTGGTGCATCCCAGAATGACCCGCATCGCTTCATTCTGTATGCGCTCTAATTTCACCAGCTGACTCTTTGAGACAGTGAGCATTCCTAGTCCATAATCAATCACTGAGAGGATCAAGTGCTGGTATAGTGTGAAGAGCATTCTCTGCTCTGTGTCCATAGTTTTAAGTGCATTGAGTCCCTTTTGAGATCTTGTCACAACCGTCTCCACATGGTCCTTGAAGGACAGACTCCTGTCAAATGTGATTCCCAGATACTTCAGTTTGTTCTCTCTGTTGACGCTTCTACCATCTATCGTGAGGCTTGGGGTATCATCTCTCACAATCCTATTGTCCAGAGAGCACCACAACACCGCCGCCTTTTCCGGGTTGATGACAGCACTCATTTCAGTGCACTAGCCAATCACTTTGTCCACTGTCACCTGTAGCTCCTGGGCTGTTTGATCCCTATTTCTCCCCTGCCTGTATGCAAGAATATCATCTGCAAATGTTAGAATCCTTCCAACCCCTGGTGCTTCTAGGTATGCAATCTTGCTCGTATACACATTAAAGAGCACCGGTGAGATTGCAGATCCCTGTGGCAGTCCCGGAGTTAAAATATGTGGCTCTGAGGTCCATGCGCCTAGACGGAGAGCAACTTGACGAGAATGCAGGACGGCTGCTATCCAGTTCACCAACCAGGGATTGACCCCCTTCTCCATAAGTGCGGTCATCACTCGAATGAGAGACAGAATGACTAATGCGGAACTCATGGAGAGAAGTAAACAAATTCCAGCTAATATAGAGGGCAAGAGGTGGTAAAAAGGTGGTTGTGAATAGAACACTTTTGCGAAAACCTGTTAATAGTATAACTTGACAATCCTTGCTATTGAAACCACAAGACAAACGAAATAGAGGAAGATCTAACAACACGCGGAGAAGTGGAGACAGTTCCAATAATCCATTCATTCAGTAATATGTCCTTTGCAGAACCTCGCTACCATAATAACCTTCCGGAAAACTTCTCGGTCATTAGCAAGATGTCCCATCCGGTAAACCCATCTGGAGATCATCTGCCACATCCTGCACGCAAATTCTCTTTGGCCTTCCTCTCCCTCTCTTCCCGGGCATATACCCCTTCATTATTGTTTCAATAGTATAGAGCCGGTTCCGTGGGAAAAGGCTTGCGAACGCGGTTCGTGAGCCGCTTACCAGGCGTTCGAAACGCAGCAGCCACCGATTTGTGCAGCAGACCGTGTCGCATTGTGTTATAACGTGTTCGTATGGGAATCGGACGTTCAGAAAGCAATGGTAAACTACTGAACGTAAAACTTGCCTATTACATCAACAGCAGCTGAAAAATGCTGGTGTTGACTGTAACGTCCTGTAAGGGATATGCAACATTTTAAAAAATGGAGAAACAATTTATGCACTGCATAAGATAGCAAAGCGGGCACGTTAGCGTAGTTGATAACGAACTGCGCTGGTTAGGTCATGAACACGATGGTTCATCGTCTGCCAAAGTGCGGAAAAGATTGGCCATTTATTCCTCCTTACATTCGGGCCTTCAAAATATGATGAATTTAACACGAAACTGCTTCGGGACAAAATATATTATTTTATGAGCCTAGCAAAAGATAAGGGGAGGCGTGAGTCAGTTGTAGATCTA
>JACEFZ010005247.1:30000-69047 GCA_014155875.1 Cepaea nemoralis
CTGTGAGACAGCTCAGTGTGTACGTCTGTCTGTGTCGGAGTGTTCCTGCGGGCCGGCGTGCGTGCGTGCGTGCGTGCGTTTTTCCCCCCACGTTGTGTTTATGTTTTCGAAATGTGAAAGCAGTGATAATAGCCAAACAAAAATAAGATATAACAAAGTTATACCACGGCGCAAAAGTTATACGTACCTAACTAATGTTTTTTTTTTTAAGTTTCTATTGTTATATCCTGCTGCAGCCCTTACTTCTGTGTTTTTAATTCCGTGTCTGGTTTTAACCATAATTGCCTTCATCATCCAGAAATTGTCAGGTCTTAGTCAGATATGACTGAGCTACCGAATGACAGTAGACTACTACTTTCTGTAAGTGCCGAATGTTGGGCGGCGCTCACCAAACTCGACACCCCACATTGTGCTTCGGGCGGGGGAATGCAATTTGGAGGGTACAAGCTTTACCCTAGTGCATGAAAATGCAACCTAAAGACTAAATGTCATGGCAGGGCAGACCAGGCCTTAAGCCTTGGTCGGCAACTCGTCTAGGATGGAAGCTCCGACAGGCGGACTGTTAGAGCATTGCTTTACTGATCTGGCAGCTTCTGCAGCTTGTCTTGTTCCAGCCGTATTAGTGTTTCCTTTCCTCTGGATTAAACTAGGCAGGTCGAGAGAGGGATCATGCTGTATGGGCAACACATGGTCTCTGAATTCAGCCCAGGCTTTGTATTATGGATGTAACTCCATTTTACAAACTATCGTCTGTCAAGACATCGAGGTGCCAGTCAGTCAATCCAGAAAATTGAAATATTTTGGTCACTTGAAACGCCACGAAAGTTTGGAGAGAACAAAAATGGAGAGATATATGCCTAGGAAGAGACGAAGAGGAAGGCCATAGAGAAGATGGGTGCAGGATGTGGCAGATGATCTCCAGGTGGGTGTATCGGGTGCGGGACATCTTGCTTATGACCGAAAGGTTTTCCGGAAGGTTGTTATGGGGAAAAGGTTCTGCAAATGGCATGCTACTGAATGAATGAATCCAGTCTACCCGGTCTAAAGAAAGAATAATAAATATGACATATGCACTCATGTTCTTATTTCAGACCTCTCGGTTGGTTTACTATCATGAAGAATTCTGCATGTCGTGGTCTCATGTTTGGTTTACTATCATGAAGAATTCTGCATGTCGTGGTCTCATGTTTGGTTTAATGTCATGAAGAACTGTGTGTTTCGTCCTCTCATGTTTGGTTTTTGCTTATAAAGAACTCTACATTTCGTGGCATCCTGTCTTTTAATGATATTCGGTTAGATCCATAGCAGCGCCTCAATTTGAAAATAGTTTTCCAACGATTCCCGCCTGTGTCATAAATAAATCAGAGTTTTACAAAGTAACATCCCCTGTGTATCGTTTGAATTTTACCAGTAGCAATGTCAAACGTACAGTTATCGTCCTGTTTTACAGTGCAATAAAGTAGCATCCCTTGTGTATCGTTTGACACTTCTTCTTCTTCTCCTCCTCTTCTGCTGCAGCTCCTGCTTCTTCTTCTGCTGCTGCGTCTACTGCTGCTGCTGTTGCTTCTTCTTCCTCCTCTTCTGCTTCACCTCCTCCTCCACTTCCTCTGTATCTTCTTCTTCTGGTTATTATTATTATTATTATTATTATTATTATTATTATTATTACTTTTATTATTATAGTCTATGTCGTTTGATGTTTGTGATCACGTCTGCTCACAAGCTTCTGTCTCAGGTACTGCCAATCATTTTTGATACATATATTCCGCTATACCAGCATCTTCTCTTTCGATCTCCCCCTGCCTCTCTCCCCCTCCAACTTTCCTGTTGTGACCACATACTCTAGTTTTACCGTTCTTATGACATGACCAAAGAATGTGGAATGTCTACTTATGATGCGAGTAACCAGTTCTCTTTGTAAGTTAACTACTTTCAAGATATACCTATTGCTCGTCCTGTCCGTCGACGGTTTTCTCATTTTTCTCTAAAAACACATTTCCGCAGCTTCGATATAATTCCTCACTTGTCTGCTAATTGTCTATGATTCGCTTCTGTACTTTAGGACTGACTCGATGTAGCTCCTGAGAACTCTTGACTGTACCAGTCGCCATATCAAATACAGTCATCTTCATTTTACAGTATAATGTAGTAACATCCCTTGTGTGTCGTATGATTGTTACCAGTTAAATGTTAGTTGCATGTCCTTTACAGGACGTCGAAATCAACCCCATCATTTTGTACTATTTGTGATTTAGCAAGCAATTTTTGCGCTCGGTAGTTTCCAGTATCTTTCTGAATTACCGACGTTTACGCCATAAAAATCAAAGCAATACGGTCAGCTTCTAAGCGGTCCGAGGCCGACCTCGAACTTCGGGGAAACTGTGAGGCGTTCACCACCCCTAAGCTACAGCCCCAGCAGTATGATTAGTACCAGTCCCACCGTTAAATTTACAGTTGTCGTTCTCTTTTACAATATTATACGGTAACATTCCGTGTGTATCGTATGATTTTCACGAATATCAATGTTAAATACACAGATATCATCGTATTGAACAAAGTAACATCCCTTGTGTATGGTGTTATTATTACGAGTTTTTAAAAAGTTAGTTGCATATCCTTTACAGAACTCCGCAATCAACCCCAGCATTGTTTGGCTGTTCTTGATTTCTTGGCAAGTTTACGTTCGGCACTCATGCCATTTTCATTTTATAAACAAAAAACAACGCAACGTAGTCTGCTGCCTGTTGCCGGCAGCCGTGTTTCGAACGCTGTTATGCAGGATACGAACTGCCTGCGTAACTCCTTCAACCCTGAGCGTGCATTATTACAAGTATCCGTGTTAAATACACAGATATCATCATACTGAATGAAGTATCATCCCTTGTGAATCGTATTATTATTACGAGTATCAATGTTAAATACACAGATATAATCATATTCTACAGCACAACAAAGTAACATTTTGTGTGTATCGAATGATTATTATCAGTAGTAACGTGAAATGTTCAGTTATCATCACGTTTTACAGTACAATAAATGAACATCCCGTGTGTATCATATTACTATTCTCATTAAAAATTTAAAATGGACAGTTATTATATTTTACAGTATGACGCAGTAACATCCCTTGTGTATCCTATAACTGTTAGCAGTAACAATGTGAAATTTACAGTGAATGTCACGTTTCACAGTACAAAAAAGTAGCATCATTGTATAGCGCATGATTATTACCAGTAACAATATCAAATGTACAGCTATTATATTTTACAGCATGATGTACCTTATCACTGTTACCATTAACAATATCAAACGTACAATTATCGTCAAGCTTTACAGTACAATATAGTAACATCCCTTGTGTATCGTATGAATATCACCAGTAACAATATCAAACGTATAGTTATCATATTTTACAGTGTGGTGAAGTAATATCTCTGGTGTATTTTTTTTTAACTGTTACCAGTACCAATATCAAAGTTACAATTATCGTCAAGATTAACAGTACAATACAGTAACATCCCTTGTGTATCCATTGACCAGTTACCAGTAACAGTTTCAAACGTCATGTTGCTCTGCAGGAACCAGTGACCCATATGTCAAGTTCAAGATTGGCAACAAGGTCTTCTACAAAAGTCGCACAATTTACAAAAACCTTAACCCTCGCTGGAATGAGAAGTTTACCATTCCTGTTGATGACATTACAAAACCTCTTCTCATAAAGGTAGGATTCTTTTTAATTTTCTGAGGTAGTAGCATGAGAAATTAATTAGCGCACAGAGAAGTAGAGAAAAAGAGTAGAGTTCAGATGACACAAAGGACAGTAACATAATTGAAAGTTATAGTGTGGCCACACTAGATGTCGAACTTGTTTAGAGGACACTATTAACAGTAAAATAATTGAAAGTTATAGTGTGGCTGCACTAGGAATAGTCACAGTAGCCTCCAAACGAAGGCAACTCCTCGCGAAAGCACCACTTGTGCTTCGATTCATGGCCAACCGGACACCCATTTGAAAGTGTCTTCTTTAGGTCTATCATTCACCTGAACCCGTATATATCGAGTATGGACATAAGTCGTATCTAGCCATTGATTATACATTTTTTAACACCGTTCGAAAAAAAAAAAATACGAATAAAGGTTATCTTGTACATAAATATGCAAGGACCCTTTTGCTTGCCTTAAATCTCATTGGGCATGTGATGCAGGACTCATAATTGTATAGACCAATGGGTTCTGAGTGGGTGATATGGCCAGTATTGCGCCGGCCGCCTTTACTTCCAACAACAATTCCTGGAACCCATGTTTAGGCTGAGTGGACCTGAGAGTCCAGGCCAGTTTGAACAATTCGAATTCGACCCGCTGCTGATCGAACCCACGACCACCGTGCCGACAGGAGAGCGTCTAGCCACTAGGCTACCGCGGCTCCCAGGTGATCTTGGCTTGGTCACAAATATTTTTGACTCAAATGTAGTCTCCATGCTACTACTTTTAGTGCATTTGACTGATTTTTTCGTGTGGATTTTTTCAAGCTTTCCCTGTTACTAGTGTTAGAATTTAGTATTTACTTCTCGGTCTTCCCCTTGGTCTCTCCCCTTCGATCTTGCCAGTTGTCACCAAATTCTCCAAGTCACATTATTGGGAGAAATACACTGAAAACTTGGTTATAACTATCAACATCGATAGGAAAAGAAGAAATGGAAGACAAAGAGATAATGCATGAATAATTTGGCCATATGGCATTATCGAGACAGGTAGACAAGATCTGATCCAAGATTGGTGGTCGTGAGAGATGACGAACGATGATAGTCCACGCTTATCGCCATGGCATATGATGATGATGGTGATTCTTCTCAGGCACCAACGCATGAAAGCTTGTAGCTATCTATACTATATATTTCTTTTTCTTATAGTCCATATTATGCGGCGACGGTGATCATGTCACTTCATAGCCTTCTGTCTCATGTGCTACAAATCTTGTCTGATAATGATGTTCCTCCATGCTATGATGTTCCTCCATGCTATGATGTTCCTCCATGCTAGGATGTTAAACTGACCATTGTTGCTTCGATTCCGGGTTCCGTCATTTGTCCCACGAGTGCAATTTATTTTCTCGGAGACTCTTGAGGGTCATCACTGGAGCTACGGAGTTCGTGCTTTGTGCGACGCTTTAGGCAGGCTGCCTTGCGAAAAGAGACTGAGCCATGTGGGATAAATCTCGGCGCAAACTCACCTTTGAACCCTGCAAAATCTTTCTCTCTTGCTCTGTCCCTGCTTCTCTTCGCCTCCAACGCTCCCGTTGTGACAACAAACTCCAGCTTTTCCCCTCTTATGGCGATATCACACTAAACACACGAGTATATGATTGCGATAATGACAAAAAAAAACTTGAATACATATTCAGTGATTTTCTTCCAAGAGTTTCCAAAGTTAAATCCTCGGGGGAACCAACAGTTCAACCATTCCGAAGATGAATGGTCATGATGTACACATCTAATATAGCCGATACAAGCACGTCTGGGCGTGAGCAGAAAGGTTCATAATAGTCACACAGTACATAAACAGTACCTGTCAGAGTCCTACTACTGGCTCCGTCTCGCCCACTGGACTATGGCAGGCATATTATAACATCTACGATACATCTACTAATAACACATGAATACAATCGGAAACTGGCAGGAGCTATCTCCTGAACAATCATTTATTACAATATATTACAAGCTGACAACATGATCGCAGTTCGCGCTCAAACATTCGTTCACCACCAACAGCCACGCGCTAACTCACAATGGCGCTCTTTACACTGTCGCCCGCATGATCATTCACAACCACACTTCACATCATCCCGCACATATCACAGTTAGTACATTCCTCGAATATCAATACACAACGTTCATCTCCATCTATCCGTCACAAACACTATCCTTCTATCGTTCTATCGTTCTATAGATCTCCACACGTCCGTCCCTATTCGCTGCCTCACACACACTGACTCTCTCCCCGTTGACCTTCCCGCATCACGTGGCTCTGTTCACGGGCTTCTTGCCTGACCGTCCACTAGCCAAGCCGTGGTGTCTCTTACTGCCCTTTACCTCAGCCATGCTTACACTGACTCTCGCTTACATACCGGCACTTACATTCTTCCTTACACATATAAGACCATGACAGTACCATTGCAGAAGTAATATACTTGTATAAGTCTATTGAAGATTTTACTTAATGTCCACAAGTCCACTGAGTGCCGAAGAAACAATCACTTTTATAGACAATTATGGGACGCAGTGGTTTTTCCAAGGCACCAGGGCCAGGTTTTATACTGGCCAAGACCTACTAACACGTCCTAGTCGCGCGTCCTGGGCAACAGGTCCCTTCGGGGTCCTGGCTAACGTAGTAGGATCATTGATTCTTCCGAAGTCGGAGAGTGTCTGCCTGCACGGCGAGGAACCACCAGTCTGCACACCAATAAGCCAGACATGGAACAATGGATACTCACGCAGACCTCAGTCCAGTATGACATCACAATGATGTTGGACAACAGGATGTCTTCATCCGACATACATGACTTCACGCTGGAGTTCACAGCCAGCGAACGCAAGCAAGCATAGACAATTATCATCAGCAAGTACCTTGACGACTGGCTTGGGCGATCACGCTTTTGCAGATCTTGAGATCTCCAACGGCATGTATCAATTCTTGTGTTAACTTCCTTCCGTGAATATTCTCTCGTTGTCTTCCTATTTCACTTTCCACAAGTCTTCCCAGTTGTCACAACATATTCTCGTTTTTGTCTTTTCATAATGTGGTCAAAGAAATGAAAACTGTCTCTGTCTGATGTTTGTGATAAGTTGTCTTTGTGACTTAGCCTACCTCAAAATGTCCAGATTACTGATTTCGGCTGTCCAAGGAATGTCCATCAATCTTCTATAAAAGCACACCTCTAAAGATTCAAGGATTTGCAGCCATATGTTAGAACTGGTTCTATGTAACATGCAAGAACTCTTTTTCTAACGTCTAATTGCAAGGATTTATCACATAAAACTTTCTTCATATGATAGTATGCAGTTTTTGCTTGTCCTATTATGTTCTTTATCCCAGTAATGCATCTTCCATCTGATGTTATCCATTAACCTAACATTTGAATTTTGCAATTGCCGCAAAATAACATCATTAACTTTAACTCTGAATGTAGACACGATCTGTTTCTTTGATATCGCCATGACTTCTGTCTTCTCGTTATTCAGGCAAAGGCCCATTTCTTTCATTTTATATAATCACCATATCTATCTATTATGGTGATGTGTGTACGCAACAAAACATATATGCGTGTACATACGTACGCCATTATCATTTAATTCTGTTAATCCCACACGACGCGTGTTACGTGAAATGGTCTTTCCAGGGCTGGATTAACCATTAAGCAAAATAATCACGGGACTAGAGCATCAAGGGAATTGGGACACCACAGGAATGTTTCATTGCCGATAAGGGAAGTCGCGGTGGCGCATTGACTAGCACGATTGATGGACCGGGGATCATGTGCTGGAACGTAACCGGTGTGCTGATGCCGAGATAGCGGGTTCAACACCTACACCGGTCAGCTGGACTAAAATGCTGACTTCTCGTCCTTGACTTCGGGAGGTAAATTACAAGTACCTGTACATTCGGAGTGGATTCGCCTGATGGCGAGGGACACTGGTAAAAGGGAAAGTTAATCCACAGGCAAAAATCAACCGAGTACTCTAGAATTAGTAGCACGTGTAAGGACTACGCGTGAGTTCAAAGCGAGTTAACGCAGAAGAAAACTGTTTTGGAATCTCTAACGAGGCAAACGAGTCTGGGCTTCCAGGTCGACCCAGCCTAAAATGGATTCCAGGAAATGTTCTGGGAAGTAGAGGCGACCGGTATGATGTTGAATACATCACCCACATGGTGTCGGTTGGTATGTTAAATATAGGTACAGCACCATGTATCCATTGCGCCTCAAGCCGTGTAAAGGGGTTCTTTACGTACTCTTCGTTTACACAGGCTGTATTTCAATGACTGTGCAGTGTTTGAAAATATTGCCGGTCCAAGTTTTGTATTTACCTGTTATGTTGCATGAACTTTACATAGGGTGAATACAAAACTTGGACCGGCAATATTTTCAAACACTGCACAGTCATTACAAATACACCAAAAAAAAACGATATGAGTGTCGGTCAATCTGAAAGTATTATCAAACTGCTTAACGTAAACTTCCCAAGAAATCACAGACAGTCAAAAAATGTTGGAGTTGACTGCGAAGTCCTGTAAAGGATATGCAACTTGTTTTTTTTTTTAAATTTTGGATGACAATGATGGTAACTGATGACTTATACTTGATCATTGTCATCAGCATACATAACTAACCTGTATCTGACGTCCTGTCCTCTACCAAGGTGTTTGATTATGACCGTGCCTGGAATGATGATCCCATGGGCGGTGCTGAGCTTGACCTCTCAACTTTGGAGGTAAACAAGTAAGTCAGATTTCATTGACAAAATGTCCTTACACTTGGTCACAGCAAACGTTTGTAGCTTGGCGGCGTTAGAAAACAATGTGATCGTTGTAGCTAATGATTTAACACCAACACAAGTTTAGTAGTAGCTATAGTTGTAGTGATGGTGGTGGTGGTAATATTAGCAGTAGTAGTGGTGGTGGCGGCGGCGAGGGGGGCGGTGGTGGGGGTGGTAATAATAATAATAATAATAATAATAATAATAATAATAATAATAATGGTAATAGTATTGGTTGTAATAGTAGTAGTAGTATTTTGTGTGGTTTTGTTATTGTAATTATAGCAGCAGTATTTTTTTTTTTTTGCTGTTGTTTTAATAGTAGTAGTGGTGTATGCACTTTTTCAGTAATCCCGTTTATCACGCAGAGTCTCGTACCGGGCGAGAACTGGAAGCGGTTCTACCCCGGCTGGTGACTTGCGGGATAACTGAGCCGGCCGCTCAGAAAGCAATGGCAAACTACTGAGCGTAATCTTGCCAAGAAATCAACAAACCGCTGAAAGATGCTGCTGTTGACAGCGATGTCCTCTAAAGCAGGGGTGGCCAACCTTTTCAGCAGGCGGGCCAAATTTCAGAAATAATATTTCCTGCCGGGCCACGCACCTAATTTTTTTGTGTTAATTAAAGTAAACAAGCAAGCGTGCTACAGCTTCCACCACATCGTCGCTTCCCACTCCGCGGGCCGCAACATTACTCCCGGCGGGCCGCATGCGAATTGAAAAAAAAAAAAGTGGTATATGTGGTGGTAGCAGTAGTATTAGTTGTTGTGCTGGTGATATTAGCATAGTTGTTGTTGATGTGGTGATCGCAGTAATTGTTGTTTTTGTAGTATTGGTCGTCATCGTAGAGATACTAATTGTTGTAAAGTTAGTTGTATATCCTTTAAAGGACATCGCAGGCAACCCCAGAATTTTTGGTTGTTTGTGATTTCTTGGCAAGTTTACGCTCAGAAGTTTGCCATTGCTTTCTGAACGACCAGTACTCATACCATTGTCCGGAAACTAACGCAAGTCGTTTTTACTTCCAAATCGCCCGCAGCTGTATTTCGAACGCGGTATGCGAGATTACGAATTGCTACAGAGCCGAGTAGTAGTAGCTGTTGTAGTAGCTGTTGTAATAGCTGTTGTAGTAGCTGTTGTAGTAGCTGTTGTAATAGCTGTTGTAGTAGCTGTTGTAGAAGCTGTTGTAGTAGCTGTTGTAATAGCTGTTGTAGTAGCTGTTGTAATAACTGTTGTAGTAGCTGTTGTAGTAGCTGTTGTAATAGCTGTTGTAGAAGCTGTTGTAGTTGCTGTTGTAGTAGCTGTTGTAGTAGCTGTTGTAGAAGCTGTTGTAGTAGCTGTTGTAATAGCTGTCGTAGTAGCTGTTGTAGTAGCTGTTGTAGTAGCTGTTGTAATAGCTGTCGTAGTAGTTGTTGTAGTAGCTGTTGTAGTAGCTGTTGTAATAGCTGTAGTAGTAGCTGTTGTAGTAGCTGTTGTAGTAGCTGTTGTAATAGCTGTCGTAGTAGCTGTTGTAGTAGCTGTTGTAGTAGCTGTTGTAATAGCTGTAGTAGTAGCTGTTGTAGTAGCTGTTGTAGTAGCTGTTCTAGTAGCTGTTGTAGTAGCTGTTGTAATAGCTGTTGTAGTAGCTGTTGTGGTAGCTGTTGTAGTAGCTGTTGTAGTAGCTGTTGTAGTAGCTGTTGTAATAGCTGTTGTAGTAGCTGTTGTAGTAGCTGTTGTAATAACTGTTGTAGTAGCTGTTGTAGTAGCTGTTGTAGTAGCTGTTGTAGTAGCTGTTGTAGTAGCTGTTGTAGTAGCTGTTGCAGTAGCTGGTGTAGTAGCTGTTGTAGTAGCTGTTGTAATAACTATTGTAGAAGCTGTTGTAGTAGTTGTTGTAGTAGCTGTTGTAGTAGCTGTTGTAGTAGCTGTTGTAATAACTGTTGTAGTAGCTGTTGTAGAAGCTGTTGTAGTAGCTGTTGTAATAACTGTTGTAGTAGCTGTTGTAATAACTGTTGTAGTAGCTGTTGTAGTAGCTGTTGTAGTAGCTGTTGTAGTAGCTGTTGTAGTAGCTGTTGTAGTAGCTGTTGTAGTAGCTGTTGTAGTAGCTGTTGTAGTAGCTGTTGTAGTAGCTGTTGTAATAGCTGTTGTAGTAGCTGTTGTAGTAGCTGTTGTAATAACTGTTGTAGTAGCTGTTGTAATAGCTGTTGTACTAGCTGTTGTAGTAGCTGTTGTAATAGCTGTTGTAGTAGCTGTTGTAGTAGCTGTTGTAGTAGCTGTTGTAGTAGCTGTTGTAATAACTGTTGTAGTAGCTGTTGTAGTAGCTGTTGTAGTAGCTGTTGTAGTAGCTGTTGTAGTAGCTGTTGTAATAGCTGTTGTAGTAGCTGCTGTAGTAGCTGTTGTAGTAGCTGTTGTAGTAGCTGCTGTAGTAGTTGCTGTAGTAGCTGTTGTAGTAGTTGCTGTAGTAGCTGTTGTAGTAGCTGTTGTAGTAGCTGCTGTAATAGCTGTTGTAGAAGCTGTTGTTTCGGCTGCTGTGGAAGCTGTTGTAATAAATGTTGTAGTAGCTGTTGTAATAGCTGTTGTAGAAGCTGTTGTAGTAGCTGTTGTAGTAGCTGTTGTAGTAGCTGTTGTAGTAGCTGTTGTAATAACTGTTGTAGTAGCTGTTGTAGAAGCTGTTGTAATAGCTGTTGTAGTAGCTGTTGTAATAGCTGTTGTAGAAGCTGTTGTAGAAGCTGTTGTTTCGGCTGTTGTGGAAGCTGTTGTAGTAGCTGTTGTAATAACTGTTGTAGTAGCTGTTGTAATAACTGTTGTAGTAGCTGTTGTAATAACTGTTGTAGTAGCTGTTATAATAACTGGTATAGTAGCTGTTGTAGTAGCTGTTGTAGTAGCTGTTGTGGTAGCTGTTGTAATAACTGTTGTAGTAGCTGTTGTAGTAGCTGTTGTAGTAGCTGTTGTAGTAGCTGTTGTAGTAGCTGTTGTAATAGCTGTTGTAGTAGCTGTTGTAATAACTGTTGTAGTAGCTGTTGTAGTAGCTGTTGTAATAACTGTTGTAGTAGCTGTTGTAATAACTGTTGTAGTAGCTGTTGTAGTAGCTGTTGTAGTAGCTGTTGTAATAGCTGCTGTAGTAGCTGTTGTAATAACTGTTGTAGTAGCTGTTGTAGTAGCTGTTGTAATAACTGTTGTAGTAGCTGTTGTAATAACTGTTGTAGTAGCTGTTTTAATAACTGTTGTAGTAGCTGTTGTAGTAGCTGTTGTAATAACTGTTGTAGTAGCTGTTGTAGTAGCTGTTGTGGTAGCTGTTGTAGTAGCTGTTGTAGTAGCTGCTGTAGTAGCTGCTGTAGTAGCTGCTGTAGTAGCTGTTGTAGTAGCTGTTGTAGTAGCTGTTGTAGTAGCTGTTGTAGTAGCTGCTGTAGTAGCTGCTGTACTAGCTGTTGTAGTAGCTGTTGTAGTAGCTTTTGTAGTAGCTGTTGTAGTAGCTGTTGTAGTAGCTGTTGTAATAACTGTTGTAGTAGCTGTTGTAGTAGCTGTTGTAGTAGCTGTTGTAGTAGCTGTTGTAATAGCTGTTGTAGTAGCTGCTGTAGTAGCTGTTGTAGTAGCTGTTGTAGTAGCTGTTGTAGTAGTTGCTGTAGTAGCTGTTGTAGTAGCTGTTGTAGTAGTTGCTGTAGTAGCTGTTGTAGTAGCTGTTGTAGTAGCTGCTGTAATAGCTGTTGTAGAAGTTGTTGTTTCGGCTGCTGTGGAAGCTGTTGTAATAAATGTTGTAGTAGCTGTTGTAATAACTGTTGTAGTAGCTGTTGTAATAGCTGTTGTAGAAGCTGTTGTAGTAGCTGTTGTAGTAGCTGTTGTAGTAGCTGTTGTAGTAGCTGTTGTAATAACTGTTGTAGAAGCTGTTGTAGAAGCTGTTGTAGTAGCTGTTGTGGTAGCTGTTGTAGAAGCTGTTGTAGCAGCTGTTGTAATAGCTGTTGTAGAAGCTGTTGTAGTAGCTGTTGTAGTAGCTGTTGTAGTAGCTGTTGTAGTAGCTGTTGTAGTAGCTGTTGTAGTAGCTGTTGTAGAAGCTGTTGTAGTAGCTGTTGTAGAAGCTGTTGTAGTAGCTGTTGTAGAAGCTGTTGTAGTAGCTGTTGTAATAGCTGTTGTAGAAGCTGTTGTAGTAGCTGTTGTAGAAGCTGTTGTAGAAGCTGTTGTAGTAGCTGTTGTAGTAGCTGTTGTAGTAGCTGTTGTAGTAGCTGTTGCAGCAGCTATTGTAATAGCTGTTGTAGCAGCTGTTGTAGTATCTGTTGTAATAGCTGTTGAAGTAGTTGTTGTAGTAGTTGTTGTAGTAGATGTTGTAGTAGCTATTGTAGCAGCTCTTGTAATAGCTGTTTTAGCAGCTGTTGTAGTAGCTGTTGTAGTAACACAGAATTAAAGAATCATATTCAACACCTATGGGTTATTGGATGTATGATGGGAGCCCACAGTGTGTATAGACCAATCTGCTCTCTTTGGGCGATTTTTTTTTTTTTTTTTGCGTTCGCTCGCATTGAATTCAAACGTAGTCTACACACGTGTTACTGCGTACAGTGCACTGGAATGATTTTTGCGTGTGGATTAGCTATCTCTGTTACCAATGTCCACGCCTTTAGGCGAACCCACTCCGACTTCAGAGGTACTTGTAATGTTACGTCCCCAAGTCAAGGACAAAAAAATGCAATGTAATATCAGACCCGTCGCGTTTACAACAGCACAGGGCCGATAGGCGAACGTGCTGATAGCTATAGTATAGTACGAGTGGAATTCAATAAGTAAGTCACAAAAGCTGTAGAAATATAACTAAATACGATAACAACTTAAAACCAGTTTATTTGTATACATACATTGTCCCTTTATTTCCCAACATAATTTCCACCAACACGGATGCACTTATCCCATCGTTTTATCAGTCCTCCCAAACTGGCTGCATAGAACTGCGTGCTCTGTTTTTCTAAACCACGTTTTCACTTCACATTCAACGTCGGCGTCATTCGCGTCCTTGATAAAAATTTTTCTACCCAGCTACGCACCGCTTTACGGGACAAACATTTGTCAGCATAAACAGGAACCATTTCCTTATGAATGTCCTTTGCAGGCAGTCCTTTTGCCCACAAAAAAACGCACAACAGCACGTTGCTCTTTGGTTGCACACTCCGTAAGTACAGTCGCCATTTTGTTTATGCGCTGCGCATGCGCATGAGACCTCTAGCGCCACCTGACGAACGGGAATATAAAGTTCGATGTTGCTGTCACCTAATGACACCTGTAGAAAACACCAACTACATTTACCTGTCATCCCACATAACTGTGTGACTTACTTATTGACTCTCCTCGTATTTCTTCTTGTCATAATTGTAGTAATTATTGTTTGAGTACTAATAGTAGTAATATCAGTAGTAGGAGTAGTTGTAATAGAAGTACTATAGATCAATCGGTTCTCGTTGTGTGGTGTGGTACAGTATCACCCCGGCCGCCTTTACTTCCTGCTACCCATGGTAGGCTGTGTATATCAGGGAGCCAAGTATTAGTTTTGTTAAAAATGTCCTCCTCGATAGGGATGCAAACACAAGACCACAGGACAGGCAGGCAAAAGTGCTGGCCATTGCGCTGCCGAGATTCACACCTAGTGGTAGTATGTAGTTCACGTCATATGCCGGCGATGTTGCTGATGGCCATCATTACACTTTAGAGTCTGTTTGTGAGCATGGGAGACCAATTTCAAAAGCTGGATTACGTCAGGAAATCACACTCCCGGACTACTTCACATGCGCATATCATCATCATCATCATGTGCCATGACTTTAAGCATGGGCGGTCATGTTTCGCCATCTTACACGTTCACCATAGTCGTGAACCAGTTCTGTGTTTTTGTCTCCTTTGTGCCAAGTAGCCAAAGCCATCTAGATACTTAACTCTTGGTCAGTTATTTTCCCGCTACATCACATTATAAAAGCCATAGGTAGTCTCATAGCTGATACTGTCACTGCCGTGTGAAGTATTAGTCCTTCACACATTCTAGGCCACGAATTATAAGAAATTAGCAGTTCCCTCCCCTGTGGCCATTCCTTCCTTTAAAAAAATTCTGCAAATTGAACGGTAATAATATTTATGAGTTCGGGTCGATACCAGAGCCGTTAGTGGTCGAAAACAATGATCCGGACCACTTTATAGCAGACTAGCCATCGCGGCTTCAGCCTTATTTTAGATTCAGTTAATTTTTATAGACGCGTTTGATCTTATAGTGTATTTGTCGTCGTTGTTGTTGTTGGTAACGTCGTATCGATTTGTTTGCTCGTGTATGAACTGACGGCATCAAGTACTGGTTGTAACGTAGTTATTCAGGTTAACAAGATAAACGCTACGCCCCCAACTCGTCAGTGAGCGCACAATGGAGTCATTAATTTGTCTTTCCTTATTTCCTAATTAGTGAATGCAATTTCACAATCCCACATAATGGTTTTTATAAATCTATACATGATTGTTGTATAAATGAATTTTCTTGGGTTTTATAAATGTGTAGGTGCATGTTGTATACATGTTTTTTCTTGGTTTTAATCAATCTTCTTCTTCTTCTTCTTCTTCTTCTTCTTCTTCTTCTTCTTCTGCGTTCGTCTAGAATGCTGTTTAGACGTAATTGCGTTACAGCAGAGCTGCTATATTTGCATCTTTCAGTCGACACATCCGACTTCTTCAGTCATTTGTTGGCCTGGTTACCTTCCCGGGTGATAAATCTGTGCAATCCTATTGTATAAATGTTTTTCTTGATTTTAATAAATCTATGCATGTATGTTCTTTAAATGTTGTTTCTTGGTTTAAACATCCATCCACTTTATCCCAGTATTTCACCTCAAAGCGATCTATTGGTTTTTCTTCAGGTCTTAGATTGTGACGAAGCCATGAAATATTTATGTTTTACCACTTTAAGAAATGGTGTTTGTTCCATTTCCTAGCTATTGTTCATTTGTAAACATGTTCTTCCAGCTAGTTCGTGTCACGTTCTCACTTCTGAATGCCAGAAAATGTTCTTCATCACGTTTACCCATTGTCCCTATTTTAAAGCCATGTAAGGCAATATCATCGTGTCTCAGAGACTGAACAACTTTGGCTGTTTTAAGCGTCACAGGTCTTTTGGAGGGAACAGTGGAGACAGGCAAGTTTCATGGAAGAAGAGACAGGCGCTCGATCAGCCAGAAGATGGACCTAGAACCTTAAAGGCAATTTGGACATGAATATGTATGAAGTTGCAGAACTGGAAATGATCTAGAGTATTTCCGGCGGAAAGTGATGAGAGCGGCGTTCCGCAAACCTTTACATATATAACTTGATCTGTGGATAATGCGATTAAACTGGTGTAAAGAATGAGGATAATTTTCCGTAGATCAAGTTCTATATTTGTATATGTTAGGATGTGATTTTATGTACATCTCTTGTATAAAAACACAAAAGTCAAATGGATTGCGGTGTGTCGAGATCATCTTAGTTGTTCAACTCTATGCTTTGGTGGAACAATCTCAGGAGAATGTGAACGGAGAGGACTAAATATGCGCTGGACATATAGCAATCCGAAATGGACAGGAAAATTCCTGGCTGACACATAAATGCTGCCACGGTACAGACATATGTAGTAGACATAAGTCAAACAGAATGAATCGTGAGTTATGTCCCTGTCGATCTCCTGGGTCATTCGAGAAGTCAAGCCAGCTTTTTCCAAAGCATCAAACCTGTAGGGACTTCAGTTAAAGGGCAAAGCTTAACATCATTATCATCATATTGTGCATGCCCATAATTGTGGGCGATTATGTCTCACCATCGCAGTCGATTACCAGAGAGCGTATGCCTGTGAATAAATCCAGCTGCATATTTGAATAGCAGTATATCCGTCAGTTAAAAGCTTGAACTTAAAGGACCGATTAGTAAACGTTATGCTTCTGTGGTGAATCCAGTTGCATACTTAAAGACAAACCAATCGTGTCAATAGATCAAGTTGTATATTTAAAGAACACATAGTCGTGCCAATAGATCAAGTTGTATAATTATAAGAATCAATCGTGTCAATAGGTCCAGTTTCATACTCACGGGTCAGTATGGGGGTCAGTTATAAAGTTTATAAGTTGAGTTGAGCTAAGAACCGACATCACTGCACTCATGACATTCCCATGCGCGCTTCATCCCTTGTTCAACAGCCTGCGAAGAGTCACGCTACTAATCGTTCCCACAGCTATCTGATTGAAAGTTCTTCTGGTCTTCCTTCTCAGTTTTGAGACTCTACAAGAACCCCTGCCAATCCCACGCAATCTCATCCTTTCCACATACGGGTTCCCAATCTGTTCTCCCACATTCTCCACCTGGTCCCACATGCGCACGACCACCTCCCCCTAATCCTTAAGTAATCTGCCACCAAGAGATGCATTCCCTGCCAGTCCATAAGCCTGTTCATTCCCCCGCACTGCCGTATGGCAAAACATCCATACAATTCTCACAGTAAGTGACCTCTGAAGCGAGGTGAGCCATTCCACACGAAACATTCCTTTCTGCAGTTTACTGAGCATACTCCTTGAGTCCGTGACAATGTGTGTTGCAGTGGTTTCCTCTAACCAACGGAATGCCGCTGTGACTGCTTCCACCTCCACTCTCATGCTGGAGGTTGTAGCCTCATATGCCAGACTCTCCTTTTTTAAGAATAGTAAAGTTTATAAATGTGAATAGATCCAGTTTCATACTTATAGATCAGAATAACGATCACATAGAGAGTAAACCTTAAGTGTCTGCATAGATCCAATTGCATAGCTAAGAATCAATCAATCGATCGTAGGTCATCATGGCCGAATGGATAAGAACGCGTGCTCTTAAACATCCGGTGTGATGATGCCGAAGTAAGGGGTTCAACCCCTACACCGGACAGTTGGACTAAATGTCGACCTATCGTCCTTGACTTGGGGACGTAAATTACAAGTACCTCTAAAGTCGGAGTGGGTTCGCCTGATGGCGAGGGACACTGTTAATAGATTAAGCTAATCCGCACTCAAATTTCAGTCCAACACTACTAGAAGTAGTGTGTATGGACTACACGTGAGTTCAAAGCGAGGGAGCGCAAAACAAAAAATACATAAAATAGAAAAATACATTTTAAAATCAAATCAATCGATCAAGTGCAATCAAATCAATCGATCAAGTGCCGTCTCACAATAAAGACTGGCTACAATGTTATCCATAGCAACACTTTCCGTCTCTCACTTTCGTTGTACACTCTGGTAGACTGATGGCTGCCCATCTTTAGATGTTATGTTCCCACTTGTTTTGTTGGCTACCTATTGCCTATGCGCTTCTCTAGAAGTTATCTTCTCACTTGTATTGCTTTACTATCTATTGCCTACCTGCCTTCGGCTATATTCTCCAGTGAAGTTTTTATAAGATTGCCGTGTTGTACAGGTCGAAGACGTTGCATACCATCTTTGTTCTGTTTTCTGGTAACAGAATACACCAAAATTATGTTCATAAATATAGTATTAGTTTTATATAAATTCAGCCGTCCTAGCTGTAGTTAAAGTTAGTTGCATTTCCTTTACAGGACGTCGCAGTCAACCCCAGCATTTTAGGCTTTTTGTGATTTCTCAGCACATTTACGTTCAGTAGTTTGCCATTGCTTTCTGAACGACCGGCACTCATACCATTTTATGAAAACCACCCGCAGCTGTGTTTCAAACCCTAGCACTAGACTGTGATTTATTCATGACAAGAGAACTGAAAAATTGATGAGCAGAAATTGCATTTTATAAAGGGCGAGGGGATTTTCGTACACAGCGCAAAAATTTAATTGCAGTCCACTGTTATGTAAATTTCATCTCATTTTTGTATTTAGATCGCGTTGACCTCATGGAATATTTCAGGTGAATCCTTAAGGAATGCAGTCCAGACACATAGTCAATTCTCTTCAGTTTCACAATCACATGAGTGGGTGTTTCTGTCGCTATCTAAAAGTAAAACAACATTGTCTATAATGTATTGCCAATCCTTAATTATGTATAAGGATGTTTGTCTGTCGTCTTATACTTTTCATGTTGATTTTGTTCACACAATAGGCGGGAAAAGGTTACATGGATGGTGGGAGTTCTGGTAGAAATAAAAATAATCACAAGAAGTGTTTTGCAGATTTTCTTTTTTAGTTGCTGCTGTAGCTAATTCAGGGAAAAGCCGAATATATCCTTCATGACTACTTCACGTTGTGTCACTTTCTAATATCCTTCATGACTACTTCACGTTGTGTCACTTTCTAATATCCTTCATGACTACTTCACGTTGCGTCACTTTCTGGTATCCCTCATGACTACTACATGTTGTGTCACTTTCTGATATCCCTCATGACTACTTCACGTTGTGTCACTTTCTGATATCCCTCATGACTACTACATGTTGTGTCACTTTCTGATATCCCTCATGACTACTTCACGTTGTGTCACTTTCTGATATCCCTCATGACTACTACATGTTGTGTCACTTTCTGATATCCCTCATGACTACTACATGTTGTTTCACTTTCTGGTATCCCTCATGACTGCTACATGTTGTGTCACTTTCTGGTATCCCTCATGACTACTACATGTTGTGTCACTTTCTGGTATCCCTCATGACTATTAAACGTTGTGTCACTTTCTGATATCCCTCATGACTACTTCACGTTGTGTCACTTTCTGATATCCCTCATGACTACTACATGTTGTGTCACTTTCTGATATCCCTCATGGCTACTACATATTGTGTCACTTTCTGGTATCCCTTATGACTGCTACATGTTGTGTCACTTTCTGGTATCCCTCATGACTGCTACATGTTGTGTCACTTTCTGGTATCCCTCATGACTGCTACATGTTGTGTCACTTTCTGGTATCCCTCATGACTATTAAACGTTGTGTCACTTTCTGATATCCCTCATGACTACTTCACGTTGTGTCACTTTCTGATATCCCTCATGACTACTACATGTTGTGTCACTTTCTGATATCCCTCATGACTACTACATGTTGTGTCACTTTCTGATATCCCTCATGACTACTTCACGTTGTGTCACTTTCTGATATCCCTCATGACTACTACATGTTGTGTCACTTTCTGGTATCCCTCATGACTACTACATGTTGTGTCACTTTCTGATATCCCTCATGACTACTACATGTTGTGTCACTTTCTGGTATCCCTCATGACTACTACATGTTGTGTCACTTTCTAAATGAACATTGGCCCACGGTGACAAACATTCACATAATGTCTTTATGGAGTTTTCGCGAACATTCAATGACAGCAACATACAGAGAAAACAGACTTCTTGTATAGACAATACGACCGAGAAGATAAAGAACAGGAGGAGCAGGAAGACGAGGAGGAGAAGGAAGAGGGAGACTAAGAGGAGTGGGCGACGAAAAAGAGAAGGCGGAGGAAAACGGCGAGAATGAGGGCCACGACGGAGGGGTGGTGAGGGTGAGAAAGAGGAGAAGGGGAAGCAAGGGGAAGAGGG
Source organism: Cepaea nemoralis (assembly GCA_014155875.1). Classification (NCBI taxonomy): domain Eukaryota; kingdom Metazoa; phylum Mollusca; class Gastropoda; order Stylommatophora; family Helicidae; genus Cepaea; species Cepaea nemoralis. The sequence goes on from JACEFZ010005247.1 coordinate 50,016, forward strand.
GTGGGAAAAGGGGGAAGGTGGTTAGGAGGAATAACAAGGAAGAAGATGACTACGTAGTTTCGAAATATTTGTCTACAGAAGACAAGAATCTGGTTCTCGAAGGCAAGTAAAGGCGAAAATAAACGTCAAAGAAAATTACATAGTTTCAGACCATTAAGTTAGTAAATTAAAATTAGGATGAAACAGGACTTTGCTTACATCAAGTGGTGATGATTTACTTAAACCCATAATTGTGGGGGAAAGGGGGAGGGGGAGTTGAAAGTTAGAAGAGGTCAAAGACACCAGTGGAAGATAACATCAATATCTAGTCAGCATACAGTCTGCAAGAATATACAACCAAGACCAGAGACATAGATTGTGTAAGATACACTGACATCAATCTTCACTGCGGAGACGACACTTGAAGATGAGTTCATAACCAGTTATAATTGCATTTATTGGCGATTACTTTGTTGAGCATCAAATGGCTTTACACTGGGAATTATAGCAGGCAGTATTGCTCAGTACACTATCACCTTGGTCACTGCGATGTCGTGATATGTTTTACACAGATGGATCCTACGAGCATCCAATGAGCTCAGCCAATATTCGGTTTTCTTGATTATTATGCCCTCTTCAACGCTGTTCGTTGATCTGATGTCTAGTGTCATAACACTTGACTTTAAAAGGTTGCATGTCATTTATTTCTTCTTCTTCGTTCATCTAAAAGTGTGTTTCAACCGTCGGAATTCCCCCCCCCCCCGGTGGGGGGGGGGGGCGTGAATTTCACTTTCCGGATTTGGGACATTTTAACCAGTTAATTCCGGTGTTTCAAGAACATTCACTCACTGGACGTTTTTCCTTTCTATTTGTTGTTGTTTGTTTTCTTGTTATTTTTACCTTTAGCGAACTACAACTTCTGGGGATTTGTCCCGGGTAACTTCCCGGGTATGTATTTACAGGACTTCAACCTCGCACTTGGATATTTGTGTTTACGAGCTTTTTAGATAGTAGTTTACCATACAAATAGGGGCAATGAACCTGAAAATACTGTGAAGGGGGCAACTGCATACTTGCTCGAAGAGGGAAAACGGTTCTGATTAGAGGGGAAAAGGGGAAGGGCCAAAAAAGGTTAGACCACTGTTAGGGAGATTTCAGACGTAATCGTTTTTGCATGTTTAGTTGCGCCTTTAGGCCGACTCATCCGACTTCTGCGGACATTTGTTGACCAGGTTAACCTTTCCGGGTGTTTCAAGGACATTCCACTCTCACTCGGACGTTTTTGCGTTGTGCCTGTTTTTTGTTGTTGTTGTTTTTTTGTTTTTTTTGCACCTTTAGGCCGACACATCCGACTTCTGCGGGCATTTGTTCACCGGGTTAACCTTCCCGGGTATGTCATTTACAGGACGTTGCAATCACCCCCGCCACTTGGACTATTTGATATTTACAATGCTATTTTACGTTCAGTAGTTTACCATACAAATAAGTTGAGCCAAGAACCCACAGCACATCACTCAGGACAACTGCATACGTGCTCCAAACAAATGAATAACGTAAACTGATTAGAGCAAATAGACGTAGACAGTCACGGATTTTTCTCTCGTTATGGGAAGAAATAAACTGGAGAACTTTGTGACAACTGGCAAGGGGGAAATAACAGTGGGCAAACACTGAATTAAGTATATGGATGGCTTGGTCATATAGCATAATAATGACAAAAATACAGCGTTAATTCACGACTCTAGTGATCGTGTGAGATGCCAAAACTTGACTGTAAACGCTTATCGGCATGGCATTTGATAGTGGTGAGTTTTCCTTTCCTTTTTGAGTGGAAAGTCAACATTTAAATCAATTGGCCCATGTTCGGAATGAACCCGTTCACCAGAGAAAGTTTAAGCGTGAGCGCGTGAAATAATATAGTAGTCATAACTTGGTACCACATGTTGTTATGGTTTGAGGACAGAAACCGCCGAGAATAGAATCTAGGACTTCGTAAGTCATTAGCTAGGCATTTATAACGTCATTAGCGCACTACAGCCGTTGGGCATTTTCATCTATTAGTGCCGTTTTCCATTTTTGATCTTTTATTTGTTATCTTTGACCTCTCTTTCAGAGAGACAGACATGAAATTACTGCTGAGCGAGAAAGGAAAAGAGGAGTACATGGGTTACCTGCTCTTGACCTGTATATTAGTGCCTAAAGCAGATGACGAGAAGGAGCAGGCAAGTATTTATTCTTGTGTGCCTTTTGTTGTTCTTTCTGAATGTTTAGTTGTATGCTGATATTGTCCGTCCACAACATGTGAAACACACTTGGTTACACGGCTGGGCGTATAATCAATGGGTGTCAAGCATAGGCATGTCTTTCTTGGAAAGGTCTTACCTGGTGTGTCGTGCGGGTCATGGAGGAGTGGGAAGCAATGAGTCCTGTTGGCGTCGTATGACAATAGGCTGTCACTTCTTGTCTCTGTGTCTCACGCTCAGAGTGAACACTGGTGTGGGTAAAGACATCTACAATTTAATTCAGAGTGTAGATTTTGATGTGAATAAGTACGACACTCACAGGTTCAGGGTGGAGATTTGGTGGTGGATAAGGATGATATTCACATATTTAGAGTGGAGATGTTGGTGTGAATAAGGATGACGTTCATACGTTCAGAATGGAGATTGTGATGTTGTTTAGGACGACACTCAAAGGTTCAGATTGAAGATATTGGTGTGAATAGGGACACATTCACAGGTTCAGAGTGGAGACTTAGTAGTGGATAGGGATGATATTCACAGGTTTAGACTGGAGATTTTGGTGTAAATAAGGACGACATTCACAGGTTCAGAGTGGAGAGTGGTGTGAATAAGCACAAAACTCTCACCTTCAAAATGTGAACTCTAAGTAAACACAACACTTGCAGGTTCGGCGTGGTGCTAAGAAGGATATTCACAGATCCAGAGTGGAGACTAGTGCAGATAAAGGGGATATTCACAATATTCTGAGTGGAGACTTTGGTATATAGAATGACACCATAGGTGCAGGCAATAGACAATGCTATGGATAAAACTCACGTTCAGTAATCTAAATGTTTTTAAATAGGCTAAAACACAAATACAGCTTATCACAAACATAAACTGGAATTGGGCAGATTTGTGGAAACAGAGCAAAAGAAAGTAAGCGGGAGAGAATCCTTGACAACCTTTTTTTCAAAGCACCGAAACAGTGTCAGCACATGAATGATACATGTATTTGGAGATTGCATGAAGTGGAGGAGCATGGTCGCACACACCAGTCGGCATTGTACATGAAGATAGTGGATGTATAAATAAATGTCCTGTGTTTTCCAGTGTTGTTATTGCTGGTTCAGCGGGGCCTGGGAGCCGGCCTATCGACACATTTCATGTCATGATGCCTACAAGTGTGGATCATCTGTTGCATTGTTATTTATACAGTACTCCTTTTACCTGGCTTTAGTGGAAGTAATAATTTCCTATTGTCTGTGGGCGATGACTTTCAAAGAAGTTATGTTCGACAGCCTTGTAAAGAATGTTTAGAGAGTGGACACTCCAAGCGAGCTCAAATTGATGTATGTTCAAGTCTATAAAGTGATATGTATTGTACAGGGTGTTTGTAAAGTCTCACTACACTGTGTATGTAGAATAATTTAGCAAAATTAATTACATGACGTCATTAAAGAAGTGTGCTAAAATTTCATTACATTAGGTATAATAGTCACTGTTATGGTCTAACGCTGTTTTGGGGGAAGCTGGAAAGTGCAAATGAAGTATTTATTATAAATTTTTCAACATATTTCTAATGGTAATGTGATAAGGAGGTTGTTTATCAGGAAACCTTGCTATAAATAGTTGAAAAACTATTCGTCTGTATCGACCGCCATTTCGAAACATTTGTTCAACCAAAAAAATTTTTTCTTCCGTTGCTGACACCATTCTGTTTGGAGTGCAAAGAATTATCCCAGACGACAGCCATTCGCTGCATATTGCTTCAAGATGGACTGGAGCACATTTTTGATGACGTCATGTACTTTTTTTTTTCAACATTGTTCTACATACAAAGTGAAGTGAGACTTTACAAACACATTGTATTTGTAACAATCGTGTTCTAGTTCCTCCTTTCAGATGGTTCTCCAACAAATGTCCGTGTTTTCCCGTATTAAAGTCCGTTCGATCATTTTTTTTTTTAAAGGGAAGGGCCGAATGTAAGACGGGTCTGCGTGCCCAATTTGTTACGCTTTGAAAATAAAGTCCGTTCGTTCGTTCGTTAGTTCGTTCGTATTATCGTCAGTGTCGGACAGGGTTTTAAAAAAATATATTGGTTGCCAGCAGACAAAGCTACTGAAAGGATATTAAAATTTTAAACATATTGTCTAATGTTTAAGTTGGCCCACTTCATTACAATAACATTTGAAACATGTTATCTAGTGTTTAATTCGGCCCACTTCATTACATTAACATTTGAAACATATCATCTAGTGTTTAATTCGGCCCACTTCATTACATTAAAATTTGAAACATATATATCTAATGTTCACGACAGTCCACTTCATCAGTGTCCTCCCATCGAGCAAGCCTGGCCATTCCGCCACTGCATATTGTAACGTCGACCTTGATTTACTTTCATTCTGTTAAAAGCCGTCCGCACATCTGAAAATGCAATGTATACTCGTATGTACATTGTATTATATTGTCCGTTTTTTCGCTAATTCTGTTCTAACGGGGATAAAACATCTATACATAAAAATCCGTGTGCCGCCATTACGCTTTTCCCCCCACAATAAAGTATGCAAAACATGCGGCTACGTATAATATTAACTGTGATTCATTTTGCCTGTTTTCTGAAAACTCGTACGTATATGACGATGCAAGAATGAAAGCACGTACAAATTCCATACATGTTGGCAGTTTGCTGCCATTAGTGCCAGTATGTCTTATGCTACTTCTGGGATACTGATACATGCATGCATTGGCACCTTGCCGTCTTGACAGACGATAGTTTGTGCTTTAAAAAGGCATAATAACTTTTAACTATGGCGGTAGCGAGTGTGACTGATAAGGCCAATTTGCGCTGTAAATGTCCGTTCACAGTGGGTGCATGTGAACACGTGGTCATTTCCACCATCATGCACCATCTTACGTCTCAAACGCTTGGTGTGTGACTTTTCTGCAATAATTTTCTCCTTTGACTTTATTCCATTTCTGATATTTGCCCTCCATGCAACACGTTCAGCGGCGACTTGCTCCCAATGTGCATTATCAATGCCTGTATCAATCATGTCCCGCTTACACACATCTTTGTATCGTAGTAGAGGCCGACCCTGAGATCTCTTACCCATCTGTAATTCACCAAAAAAGATATCCTTTGGTATTCTACCATCATCCATCCTCCTAAGATGTCCTATCCATCTAAGTCTACGAAGACTGAGCATGGAATAAACTGTCACACAACCTGATCTTTCCAATACTTCAGTATTTGTGATTTTGTCTTGCCACTTAATACCAAGAATTCTTCGCAGACACCGCATATGAAAGCTGTTTAAGTTGTTCTCTTGGTGTGAGTAAGTTGTCCAGGTTTCACTACCATAGAGAAGAGTACTAAGGACACAGGCTTGATAGACAAGGACTTTTGTTTTGGCAGTAAGCTTCCTGTTCTCCCAGACTCTTTTTCTTAACCTGTTCATTGTTGTTGCTGCACTTACCAATCCGGATGTTGATTTCCTGATCTAGGGATAATTTGCTATTTACCATGATCCTAGATATGTTAAAATGGTCTACTATCTCTATTTCGGCGTCGTCAATAAAGATTGATGGTACCCCATGTGCACCTTGTGACATAATCTGTGTCTTCTTTTTGCTAATTGTTAAACCAATTCAAGAACCAAGCATTGGAGAATGCAGATAGTAGACATTGCAATTCTTTCCCAGAGTGGTCGTAAACGGCAGCTCATCCTGCAAAAAGCATCTCTGATCAGTACCCTCCTAATTTTGGTCTTAGCCTTCAATCCTGGAGCATTGTATGAGGCCGCCATCTGAGAGTGAAGTGAATCGTATATACCACATCTGATCATGAAAGCATATTTCAGTAGAAGTAGAAAAGTAATTCAAAAGGGGCGGAGCTAGTACACAACCTTGCTTAATCCACTCTTGATTTCAAATTCTTCAGAATATTGATAATTACACCGGTTTATGGCAGATCTGATTTCGCCACATACAGACATTTGCTTTATCTGTGTGTGTGTTCGTTTGTGTGTGTGTGTGTGTGTGTGTGTGTGTCTGTGTGTCTGTCTGTCTGTCTGTGTGTCTGTCTGTCTGTCTGTCTGTCTGCCTCTATGTCCTTGATGTTCTTTAAATGTTCGTTAATATACTGGACGCATCATTAAGGTCAAATGTGTTGGTGTGTTTGTTATTTAACCTATGCTGATTTAATATAAAATTCTGAGACGTGTCCTGCTATCCCAATGGCTAGCTACGAGTTCTGCCCATATTTCTTAGCTGTGGGTTCAAGCGGATAATAGACCTGGCTAATGAAGATAGGCGTCGAAGTACACTTGTTTCTGCAGCGAGGCGATGTCGTCATTTGAAGGTGACAGGTTCGAATCCCAGTTGATAACAATGGCTTTCAATTGTTGTCTAGCGTGTTCTCTAGCCCGCTCCGTGGCGAAGGTGTAACGGACGCAGTTCGTAATCCCGCATACCCGCTTTCGAAACACAGTTTTGGGCGATTTGGCAAGCAGATCGTCTTACATTGGTTTTTTACGAAATGGTATGGGTGCCGGTTGTTCAGAAAGCAGTAGCAAACTACTGAACGTAAATTTGTCAAGAGATCACAACAGGAAAAAACAACGCTGGTGTTGACTGCGACGTCCTGAAAAGGATATGTAACTAACTTTTTTTTTATATGTCCTCTAATTCCGACTTCTTTCGTCCACTTCTATGAGTACTGGACAATATATTTGTGTTTATGTATGAACTGTCTTTGTTGTGTGAGTTCTACAATGGTGATTCGTCAAACCATTTCAGTCTCACTATTCTGCGCACTCACCAGTTAGTGAATGTCTGTAATTTATTAGTAATTCTTTCAGTTGTTCTCCATGTTTGAAACATATTGTTGTACCGATTACACATTGGAGTTAAAAATTATAAGTTTGGTACTAAGTTTAACTTTCTTTGATTTCCTAAAATGTCCTAGTGCTGTGAAAGCTCCTCTTGACTTCTGTATTTTTATCTTATCACATTCATATTTATTTTACCTTTTCAATGGTTCTAAATGTTACTGTTATTATACTAGAGCTCACTGCTTCCCACTCTGCACTATTAATGCTTGCTTTGCCTCTTCGGATAAAATTAGGACCACTATTTCACTGGGGGTAGGTGGGGGTGTATGTGTGTGTGTGTGTGTTTCATGCATGGCCTAAACACAGCACTATTTCACTTGTGGTTACGGAACATTTTACCTGTTTCATTCCACCTTGTTTCGCATAATCTCAAAATGCTGAAATTATAATATTTCATGTGTTCTACCATCGTTGCTGTCTTTCTAACATCATTCATAGTTTTAACATTCCAGGCGCCAATCCTGAAGATTTTCCTTGGTGAAAAGAATTCATCAAAGCTACAGACTCCTTGCTGCCTTCTCCTCAACGCTTTCATAATTCTTTTATAAGAGCCTCCTTTCCTTTTGCTTGGCTGAATAATACTTGTTCATGGTTGGCTAGATATTGTGGCTGAAATTGTTTGCGTTATAGGATAATCTGCACTAAGCACGGCTCTTCCTTAGACGCCTCAAAAGATGCCTGATAGGGCGAAGTGGTATATTCTTTGCTTTCCTTGGTCCGTACCAAAGGGGCCACACAAAAAAAAACGTTATGCGTCCTATAATTTTCACATCTCTACATATCTCCTTCATTGGTAACTTTACGATATATCTTTCTCTACAGGCTCATGATATTTTATCGGTCTCCCAGACTACTAAGTAAATGGTGCAGTAATTCAGTTGAGATTTTTTTATTGGCTTTAATAGCTTCTACCGGAATACAATCTGAACCACCAGCTTTCTCATTCTTCGGAAGTTTTATAGCGTATCTAACCTTCTCTTCAGACGGTTTCTCACAAATAATACTTAGCTCCACTTATGAAGCCAAGACATCTAGGATATGTTTTGGGGCTGATCTGTTCTAAGTTCCTCAAATATTCGACCCATATGTTCATTTGATTTCTAATATTGTTGAGAACTTCCCCAATATTATTTTTGATCAGTCAACTTGTTTTACTATGTTTTCTTTGGAGTGCTATTATTTTCTACCATTGCTTTCTTTCGCTGCTGCAACATTGCCTCTTTTGCTAGGCCATTCAAATAGTGTCATGTGCCCGACTTTGTCCGCTTTCTAACTTCTATATTGGCTTATCTGTATTTTGTGTGAGGGTTGGCTTTAGTATCTCTCTGTTTTCTATTAATTTTTTGTGTATTTTGTTTGTTTCTTCTTTTTTTTTCTTTTTGTATGTTTCCAGATTGTTGTCTTTTTCAAGCGTTATCCATGCTTTCTGTTTTCGGTTTCTTTTTCCAAAGACTTTTGTACACGATTCATTCCTTTTTTTTTTAAAGCTTGCTCGCTTTGAACTCAAACATAGTCCATACACACTACTTCTAGTAGTGCTGGACTTAATTTTGCGTGTGAATTAGCTTTCCCTATTAACAGTGTCCCTCGCCATAAGGAGGACGTACTCCAACTTCAGAGGTACTTGTAATTTGCGTCCCCAAATACTTTTAACGTGCCTCCTGCAGTCTTCCGCACTCACCTCTTGTGTATATGGTTGCGCACCATGATCAGCATGGCACTAGATGTCGATGATAAAAGAAGTCATCTGCCAAATTTTTAGGTACACTGGGTATAAACAAAATATCGGTGCTGACCTTATAGTTGTCTCAGGCTCTCGCTTGCACGCTGGCCAGGACTTGTTTGACTATTGATCGAGTGTTAGCAACAACTCAGCAGACGTGTCATCTGTCTTACTGTTGTTTCCAGGCCAGTTCTGTGGTCCCACAGCGTGATGGAAAGTAATAGCCAACAGGCTTGGGGTTTTTATGTCATGGAAATGAGTAATGAAAGGATCATGAGGATTTCGTCTTACGTCCTATAACCTTACATTTCCACATATTTAGATATTCTGGTAGTCTCGGGGTGCCAACATTAATATGCTGCTTTCAGAGCCCATTTGTCTGTATGTCTGGATATCTCTGTTCGTGTTGGGGGAAAGATGAAAGTTGAGACAGTGATGGATGTTCGTAGAGACATAAACTTTTTTTTTTCACTAGACTTAAAATATAGCGAATAATTCTGGAGATAGCGAGTTGTTATCGAAATCAGCATTGAGTGTATTTATCTAAAGCTATGTTTGCAAGAAATACGCGAAGATGTCACCTCCCCCCCCCCCCCAACAACGAGGTCTGTGTCCAAATTATGCCGCCTACTTTTTGTTCCTTTTTGTTCGTGCGTGCGTGGGTGGGTGGGTGAGTGGGTGTGTGTGTGTCTTTTTCGTTTAAATTCACTAAGAGAATACATTGTTTTAAAATAAGAAATAGAAGGCATACTCCCTCGGACTCACTGATCCTCAGACTGCAGTGAAGCAGCCTTTTCCCAAAACCACCACATGAAGGTGGGCTATGATCTTCGTCAACTCTGGTTAGATTAATCTGACACAAGCAGACAAGCTCGCCCGTGTCTTTATGGGGAGCACAGAGTAGTAACACTCTAAATCTATCATACATGTCGCAACAGGCGAGTAAGGTGAGTTGGGCGTGTTTCTGATCACCCATTCCATAGAAAACTATTGCAGTTTAATCCAGCCTCCCATGAATAAGCGAAGATAAGTGAGTGGGGGGAAGAGGGGGGGGGGTGGGGGGTAACTCAGCTAATAAAGAGTTGTAGGAAGCTCTTATAGAGGTATGACTCGATGCAAAGAAAGTCTGAGGAGTGCGGATCACCGACTTACTTCTTGTAGCCTAGGTAAACCTCCAGAATTGGCCCCGTGGAATGTTAGAACTATGTATGAATTGGGAAGGGAACCAACTGAGCAAAGTAGAGAGAGATTGAGAGAGGAGAGAGAGAGAGAGAGAGAGAGAGAGAGAGAGAGAGAGAGAGAGAGAGAGAGAGGAAGATATGTGAGGTCATAGAGCGAGCTTCAGGGGATTGTAAAAGATAGAACAGCTTGACGTGAGTAGGTTGAGGGCTTATACTTCAATAGAGGATGAAGCGCAGAATAACTGGAATGAGCAGTCAAGCTATGAATTGTTGACTGCATTCAGCTCTGTTGGTGCGTCTGCGCTTCTTTGTTGTTATAAAGTAGAGGAGCTAGGCACCGTCTAGGTATAGGACTGAGGACAAATGTCGTTATTGATTATGTGGTTGTTTCGGGATTTGAAATTTAAATATTGAGCACAACCCACTACTGTACACACGCGTGGTTACACACCCGCTTCACACGCGTGATCCGGGACTGTTTCCGGATCCGGTCAGGGATATGCACTACTGACGAGCTCAAATGAGGGCGAAACTCGAGTATAGTGCTTCCATATTGACGTGGATAGGCCTTAGGTTCATACCGGAATGCGATCGGCGTTGCCAGTAGTCGGTTGTGCTCAATATTTAAATGTCGTTATGCTGTGTACTTTACTAGTCCTGGACAAGAATGACCCGTAACGGACAGTTAGTTGGTCAAGTATCAAAGTACACCTGTTCCAACAGCCAGGTGACGGCGATCTATGAGGTTACGGGTATTAATATTGATTAGCAATGTTTACTCTTAGTACAACATCGTAAGCCACTTGAAAATGGGCACTATTCTACCGGTTCAGTTTATATACTGACTGCGTCGGTAAATAGTTAAATAATATTCCTAGGTTTGTTGAATAATCTCTCCTGTATATGCCAATGTCAATATTATTTTAGTTTAACTTGTTATGTTCCATGCATTTGTTATAAAATAATAGCGCTCTGTGTCAGAAGGTGTTGAAGTCAAGTCTGGGACTTGAACCAGGGCTAAGAAACAACTTGGTGAAGCAGCCGAAAAGGCCTCGTGCTGGTTATGGAACAATCAGAACTCTGAATGGGACAAGTCAGGCAGTAATATGGTTCAGGTGTCTGCCTGCAAATTTTATTATAGCCAAAGTTACATCGAAACCAAGTAATATTTCAACTAAGACCTAGAACTTGTACTGTCCTCGTGATGTCTCTGTAGAAATCCCTCCAAGCGAGAGCAGTATACTTGAGAATGAGACTCAGCAATGTGGTCGGAACATCGCGTTGTAGCAGTTACCGGAATCAGTGAAAGTGTCGGCGGACGTCCAACATCCAACCAGTGGTGTTATTCATCAAGGACCGTACTCCGTAGCAGAGATGGGCTGAGGGTTGAGGAGCCATACCACAACCAAGTAGCCCAGAGGACGAGCCGGCTTCCGGGGATGAGCGGCTGCTCCGTGAGCCTTGAACGGAGTACGAAGAAGGCAACAAGGCAGCAAATGCGTATGACGGTACATAGGGACCGCCGGCGTGGAGTCAACAGAGGTACAAGGATGTTACACCTTTCTAGCAGCATTTTAAAATATGAATAAAGTTGTCTTTAAGTAAATAATCACGGAAGAAAATAAAGATGAAGTGACTGAACTGTAATAGAAGCATCCGTGACTATTAAAATGTAAATTACAATTCAAATCGAAGACATGTCACCAATGACAGCTCACGCTCAAATTCTGAATAGCATCAGACGTGATATAAAAATGTTGATTGATTCCGGCTTCGAGTGATGGACGTTGTAATTGCGATTTAACAACACATAGTTCTATGGTAGCAGTCGACGTGGCAGGAAGGATACACGCGCTGTAGCACTTGAAACTTCCGATACGCTGACGGTGGTGTGCCGGGATCAGCCCCTTAAAAAAACTTCAACGCTGACTGCTCGTTCAGAAAGCAATGGCAAACTACTGAAAGTAAAATTACCTAGAAAATCAACCTGGGGTTGGGGTTGATAGCAACGTCCTGCTAAGAACATGCAAAATGTAATTTAAAGGGTGTTTTTTTTATATTTGTGTGTTTCTGAATGACAGAATGCTACTTCGTGCCTGCAAATTATCTTACGAAGACAGACCGCCCCAGTGACCTAAAGTGAAAGAGTGATGGATTCCTTTTCACGCTGTAAGGCATATACGTTATATGGTCAACATCATGTGCCTTGCCAGATGGCGTAGGAGGTCGTGTCTCTCCGCAGATAGCAGATATCGATCTGTATGTGTGTGTATATATATATATACATATACCAATCGTGAGTCAGTGGGTAATTTGGTCAATATTACACCGGTAGCCTTTATTTCCCAGGAAATGTATTGGTGCCTTTGTTTTGTTTTTGTTTTTTGTCTGGGTCGACCTGGCAGCCCGAGACAATCAAACATTAACCGCCACAGGTAATAGTAATAGCAAGCTTTCTAGTCACTGCTCTACGACAAAGTGCACGCCAGAGATGTTAACCCTGTTTGATCCCGGCTGGTGTTGCTTTAACTCATAATGTTCCAAGCGTGGCATCATCATGTGATTTACTACACACCACATAACCAAAATAATTTGGGAACATTGTCTTATGTCGCCGTGGTTTGGGAGTTAGTGAACGCAGTTTCACAATTTCCCGACATTTCGAGTCAGTTTAAGCTGTGTATCCCTCAAGGCAATCCACGAATAGTAACACTGTAACCTCCATGCGTGTCGTAAGATTCGACTAAGGAAAGTTGGTGTGGGACTGGCTACCCCATCCCGAACCTAATTTGAGCTTGCAAACCCAAGCAAATAAACAATCGGGGCTGAATACAGTGAGATCTTCTATATAGACCAGCCCCAAAAGATCGCCAACTCCCTTTTTTTCAATACATCCAGTCGGCAGAATAGTAGTTGGATATCAATTGTGAGCAACCATTCAATGAAAAAATAAGAAAAGCTATAAAACTTCTGACGTATTGGAAAACTGCTGGCCCACATGGTATCCAAGATGAAGTTACTCAAGTCAGTATAAACACCTCAACTGAATTCAGTATATAGCAGCGGTTCTCAACCTTTCTTGGTCCATGCAGCCCTTAACTATATTTTCAGTACGTCATCCCCCACCCCATTTTCGTATTTCCTCCCTATAAATCCCCCCCCCCGTTCCCTACACAGTATACGTAAAAATGGAAGCTAAATTTAATAACATATACTAGAAAAAGTCTAGACGTCTACATAAATCGTGATTTTCGGGTCTACTTACGTTATAAAATGAGTTTAAGAAGGGCGAGAAGTACAGAATCGTAAAATGTGTGTGTGTGTGTGTGTGTGGGGGGGGGGGGGGGGGGGGGCTGCAATATCAAGTAATCGGTTCTTGTATTAACGCGATCTTGAAATAATCTTAATCCCCCCCCCCCCCCCCCGGAAACCCTAAAATTCCCCCCTGGGAGGGGGGATTCGGTTGAGAACCACTGGTATATAGCATTCTGGGAGATTGAAGAAATAACAGCAGACTGGAAAGAAAGATATCTGGAAACGTTTTTCAAAGAAAATAGACCTATAGGGGTACGAAACTCATAGGGGAATACTATTATTATCGGTTCCTGTGAAAATATTAATCAGGATCATTCTGGAGAGATTGGGGGATATCAATGACAAACAGGACAGAAGATGAAAAGGCAGGTTCCCGTCCAAATGAAATCGGTAGTGCGACAGGGTTGCTCGTTGCCACCTATATTATTGTGACCGACTTAGACTAGATTATGAAGATAAGACTTAACTACCACAAGGTATTGAGCTCAATGGGCTCTGAAAGAGCAGCGTGTCTGGACTTTGTCGACTCTCCTTTCCCACACAGGAAATCAGATGCAAGACAAGTTAATTACACTTGATGGGAGATCACAACATTTAGATCTAAACAATCGTAGGGGACAGATAACGATAATCAACCAAATTATTACACGATCTTACACATATTTAGGAAGCAAAAAAGGCAAAGCTGGGCCAAACATGTAACGATATAAAAAATAAGAATGCACGAGGCACTTTCATAGCACTAGAAATTTTTATGGAAGTCAAAAGAAATACAATCTGTTAATAAACTCTATATACGAGGGTCTGTCAATAAGTAATGATTCCCTTTTTTTTATCTATGTAAATACTTTTTTGGTTTGAAATTTATTAATTTAGTGGGATTCCTCAAACACTCTTCTGCACTGTGTATCACTACCAACCTGTTTCAGTCATGGATTGCAGGTACGGTTTAACAATGGTCACCAAAAATGTTCAGTTAAAAGCTTGTCATAGAATTGTTCAACGCTGAAAGGGGAGACCCCGTTTCGCATCCACTAACGTTTAAGTACTGTTTATGGAGATTCAACGGTGGATGTTAGCTGTTAACTGATTCTTCTCGACTTCTTGGAACAGGGAAACACGGTGAAAGCTGACCGTTACATTGAAACTTTGAAGAAGCTTAGGGGGCGTGTTCGATGACTTTACCCATTCATAAGATCCGAGAACTGTGCTACTGTTGCACGATAATGTCATGCCACACACCGCTAAACGTACCATTGATACGATTGCAGAATTTGGCTAAACGTTATTACCACATCCCTCTTACAGTCCCGATTTAGCCCCTTCAGACTTCCATCTGTTTGTACCACTTTAAGAAGATGTTCGCGGACATCACTTTGGGGACACCGAGACCCTTAAACGCGCCGTACGCCAGTGGTTTAGGGAAAAGGACACGGACTTTTACCGTGCGGGGATACATGCCCTTGTGAGAAGGTGGACGACAACTATAATGATTAATGGAGACTACAATGAGAAATAAATTTTTAAATCACGGACTTAGGGCTTCATTTTGATGTGAATATTGTTTTTCTGCCTTTGAATGAAGTTAAAAATCACGAGGCATTACTTATAGACCGCCTCTCATATATTTAACTCTAGTATCAAATCAGTACTGCTAAATCGATCAGAAATGCGGAGAATGAATAAAGAAAATTAATAACAAATCGCATGCATTATCTGTTGCCTGCAGAGAATAGAATGACTAATAAAGTATGCCAGATTACTACTGCGAAGCTTATGGAGATAACTAAACAAATCTCAGCGTATCAAGAGACTGCAAAACTACAATGCCGTTGGATAGGGCCCACAGTTAGAAAGCCTGTTAAAAGTATGACTAGAAAGTTCTTTCTATGGAGGTCTAATGATTAAAAACAAAAATAGAGGAAGCCCTAAAATACAAAGAAAAAAGTATTACAGACGCAAATGAATAAAACTGGGAAGACATGGAGTAACTTACTGCGGATTTTAAAAAATGTAGGAGGGCTTTGTTTGAGTTCATTGGGTGTGAGTTCATTGGGGGACTTCCGTTTCGCTGGGGATATCTTCCTCTTCTTCCTTCCTCTTTCGAAGGACGTGCGTAACACCTAGTTATGAACTTTATAGGTCGGCGTGTTCGACTTCCCATTGGGAAATTAAAAGCAAAACAAAGAAGAAGTTGTCTAGTAACGGGAAATTTTTCTCGAAAAATGGATAACAAACAGCTGGATTCTATTTGTCCCGACCCTTCACAATTGTCATGAGTTATGTCTTTTTGTTTTCAGCTCTCGCCGGCTTTGAACTTAAGCGTAGTCCATACACACTACTTCTAGTAGCACATGGCTTAATTTTGCGTGTGGATTAGCTGTTCCTTTTACCAGTGTCCCTCGCCATCAGCCACACAATCCGATTTCAGAGGTACTTGTAAATTACGTCCCAAAGTCAATAATTGACTGACAAAGCAGCAGCAGACAGCTTCCTGACGGTGAGCATTACCTAGTAACACACAATGTGACTTCCTTGGAACGCCCGCTGATTATCCCCACCTGGCGATTTTTTCTCTCTCGCCTCAATTCGGCACTGGAGGGGCAGAGATTGACAGATGCTGTCTGTATCATCACCAGCGTGACAATGCCGCACTTTTCTGGAACTCATTTTAGGCTGCGTCGACCTGGGAGACAAGGTCAATTTTAAAAATACGTCTTAATGCGAAATCAGACTCATGTTGGCCACCAACTCGACAAGCAAGCGTCTAGCTTCTACTTTTGAAGTTTTTTTTTTTTACTTTTCGTTCCAGATTACGATCGCCTGCGTGTTCCACTCATTATTCTCTAGCAACCATATTTGTCCCGACCCTTCACAATTGTCATGAGTTATGTTTTATATTTTTTCAGCTCTCGCTGGCTTTGAACTTAAGCGTAGTCCATACACACTACTTCTAGTATCACATTGCTTAATTCTGTGTGTGAATTAGCTGTTCCTTTTACCAGTGTCCCTCGCCATCATGCCACACAATCCGATTTCAGAGGTACTTGTAAATTATGTCCCAAAGTCAATACTTTAGTCCAGCTGTCCGGTGTACGGAATAAACCCCTTACCTCGTCATAGGCACACGGAATGTTTAAGAAAGCGCATTCTTATCCATTCGGCCATGCCGACCTCCAGCTATGTTTTTATGTTCGTGCTGTTATCCAGCTCTGATCAATTCTCTATTATCTGCCCGTTCATCTTTTCCTTGGACAGACACATCGTCGACTGGCGCCACTTCATTATAAATAATGCCACTGATGACCGTTGTCGCTTCTGCTGAATTATTTCCTGTAAGCTGCCGCAGCTACCGTTTAAAATAATGGGTTCCAGAAATGTTTCCGGCATCTGTATGAACGCTGCCAAAAGTTGCCGAAGAGAACTACTTTTAAATAAAAATGAAGTTACATTTTCCAATGTGCAAACGAATATAATCTTGTCTTGGAATAGGAATGGTATATGGAGAGAATGACGTAACATTGTCTTTTTAAATAATAGATATCACTGTTCAATAACTAATGCAATGTTGAGTACACCTTGTACTGTTATATAAATGTGAAACAAAGGACAGTAAGCAGACAAGATGAGAAACATTTAATGGCAGTGGAAATGTGATTTCTGTAGAAAATTTACGGACAGGAAAACCAAGAAACATATTAACAACATAATCTAATTAGAAAAATTAGTCAGAGACAGTCAAGATTTTGTGGGCAGCTTATGGGAACAAATGAACTAGAAAACTTTGTTATAACTGGCAAGACTGAAAGGGGGGAGAACAAGAAGAAAGCAGGGAGATAGATATCTGGATGGCATACTCGAGGCATGAATACAGAGCTGATCCACGATTCAGGTTTAGCATGTGAGAAAGCAAAACATGACTACCCACGTGTATCAGTACGGCACGTGATGATGAATGTTGGGTAGGTTGCCTTATCTGGCAATATATTACTATTAAAAGTATCACTCGAAAATCAGTAAAATATAGTCGATGGTCTTTGACAAAGGAAAAGATTATTTTCCAAATAATTATTGTTTCTGTGAGCAGTAATATCAGACTCGCAAAATTAATAAAATGTCGGGTTACTCATTCGTGGCTCACCACTTAGAATATGTCATGATTATGAGGATTATCATGGAGCTCGAGGTAAGCATGGCTGAATGGGTAAAAGCACTCACTCTTAAACTTCAGGTGTGCTGATGCCGAGATAACGGGTTGAACCCCTACACTGGTCAGTTAGACTGAAATGTTTGCTTCTCGTCCTTGACTTGAGAAACGTGAATTACAAATACCTCAGAAGTCGGAGTGCGTGATGGTGAGGGACACTGGTAATGAGGAAAACTAATGTTGCGGATGCGATTCGTAATGCCGCTTACCCGCGTTCAAAACACAACGGTGGCCGATTTGGCAGCAGACCGTGTCGCGCTGGTTTTAACGTGTTGGCATGGGAGCCGTTCGTTCAGAAAGCAGTGGCAAACTACTAAATGTAAAACTTGCCAAGATATCAACAACGGCAGTCAAATGCTTGGGTTGATTGCAACGTCTTGTAAAGAATATGCTACTATAAACAAAATTCCACACGCAAACATCAGTCCAGTGCTACTAACAGTAGTAGAACGTGTATGGACAACGCTT
The DNA here is from genome assembly GCA_014155875.1 of Cepaea nemoralis. NCBI lineage: Eukaryota > Metazoa > Mollusca > Gastropoda > Stylommatophora > Helicidae > Cepaea > Cepaea nemoralis. Next base: position 68,009 of record JACEFZ010005247.1, read on the forward strand.
GAGTTAAAGCGAGCGAACGCAAAAACACACATCATGAAGCTGATGAAGAAGAAGAAGAAGTAAGAAGAAGAAGAAGAAGAAGAAGAAGAAGAAGAAGAAGAAGAAGAAGAAGAAGAAGAAGAAGAAGAAGAAGAAGAAGAAGAAGAAGAAGAAGAAGAAGAGGAAGAAGAAGAGGAAGAAGAAGAAGAGAGAAGAAGAGGAAGAAGAAGGAAGAAGAAGAAGAAGAAGAAGAAGAAGGAAGAAGAAGAAGAAGAAGAAGAAGAAGAAGAAGAAGAAGAAGAAGAAGAAGAAGAAGAAGAAGAAGGAAGAGAGAAGGAAGAAGGAAGAAGGAAGAGAGAAGGAAGAAGAAGAAGAAGAAGAAAAAGAAGAAGAAGAAGAAGAAGAAAAAAAAAGGGAAAGGGGGAAGAAGGAAGGGGGAAGGAAGAAGGAGGAAGGAAAGAAGGAAGGGGAAAGGAAGCGAGAAGGAGGAAAGGAGGGAGGAAAGGAGGAGGAAGGAGGAGGGAGGAAGGAGGAGGTAAAAGAGGGAGGAAAGGGGGAGGAGGAAGGAGGAACGAGGGAAAGGGGGAGGGAGGAACGAGGAAAGGAGGGGAGGGAAAGGGAAAGGGGGAAGGAGGAGGAGGAAGGAGAGGGGGGGAGAAGGAGGAGGGAGGAAGGAAAAAGGAGGGAAAAAAGAAGGAGGGAAAGGGAAGAGGAGGAAGGAGGAAGGAGGAAGGAAGAAGGAGGAAGGAGGAAGGAAGAAGGAGGAAGGAAAAGAAGGAGGAAGGAAGAAGGGGGGAAGGAGGGAAAGGGGGAAGGAAGAAGGAGGAAGGAAGAAGGAGGGGGGAAAAAAGGGGGGAGGGAAGAAGGGGGAGGAAAAAAGGAAAAGAGGAAAAAAAAGGAAAGAAGAAGGAGGAAGGAAGAAAGGAAGAAGAAGGGGGAAAAAAGGAAGAAGGGGAAGGAAAAAGGAAAAGGAAGAAAGGAGGGAAATGTAACAGTGTGAACATAAGGGCTAACGAGTCTTGGTCTAATATAAAACAGCTTTTTTATTTAAAACGGTTTA
>JACEFZ010005248.1:0-185000 GCA_014155875.1 Cepaea nemoralis
CTTCTAAGCAAAAAAAAGATGAGTTACAATGTTATGCATGGTGCATTATTTTTATGAAAACTTTGAAAATGCTTAAGATTATATCATTATTTATTATAACTCATATGCCGGTACATAACTATGGACAAAGAGTTATAAATCTTTGAAAACGATGCCACAATAGACTAAAAGTTATACAGAAAAGTTATGCCCCTTGAATAACTTTACGGAGTTAGGTCCCCTGAGATATATGATATAATGAAAAATGAAAAATTAATAATACTGAGTAAGCGGAGATTTCACACTAACAAAATATCACAGTTGCAGCGCTGGAATGACAGGAAGGCGTGTAGAAAATTTCATCTCAATCGGATGGGCCGTTCGCGAACAAATAAAGGACATACATTCATACATATGGACAGACGGAGATCGCCTTTTATATATAAGACTAGGCAAGTTTACGTTCAGTAGTCTGTCGTTACTTTGAGAACCACCGACGCTTATACCATTATAAGAAAACTAGTGCTAGGCGGTCTGCTTCCAAATCGCGTGCAGCTGTGTTTCGAAAGCGGTTGCGGGCGTGCGAATCTATATAGTTCCTGAACCATTTTATCACAATGTCGACTAAGGCAAAGAAAGGGTTAATATAATGATTTGTAGAATGAAATCTGTCTTTTTTGAAATTACCGTGTGTGACTGGGCCATGCCGTGTTCTGTCCGAGATTCGTGCACTTCAACAGGTGCAGAATCTGCGTGATGACTATATCCTGGTCTTCTGTAAGATAAGGTACCGGATTCACGTCGACCACGAGTAAGTTCAGATTAAGAGACGAAAGATCGAGACATGGTTAGAGTACTTAATGACCACGCTAATAAAAGATGTAAGTTGGGGAGGGGACAGGGGGAATTTTGAATCAAGACTTGTTATCAGTACAAAAGTAAGTCAACATTTGTTGATTTATTGTTGGTTGTGACCGGCAGACGATGGTTTTCTACAGTGTGTTACAAAAATAAAGCATAAATACTACAACCCATTGCGGTGATTAGACATGGAGTTATACCTCTCCATAGCACAAAGCGTGGGGTGAATTGAAGAGACCGTTTGTTGTCCATGCAGCATGATCCCTCTCGCGGCCTGCATAGTTTACTCCAGAGAAAAGATAACATCAATACATCTGGAAATCGACAATCCTGCAGAAGCTGCTGATTAGCAATGTAATGCTCTGACTGTTCGTCTGTCAGAGTTTCGATCTTAGACCACTTGCCGACCAAGGATTAGGGTCTGGTATGTCCTGCCATGACATTTAGTCTTTGGATTGCATTTCCTCGCACCAGGACAAGGGTTGCTTCCTTCCAATTGAGACGGTCAAACGCCCCATCATGTGTGAGACGGGCAAACGTCCCATCATGTGTGAGACGGGCAAATGTCCCATCTTGTGTGAGGCGGGCAAACGTCCCATCATGTGTGAGAAGGGACATAGTCGAAGCCGTTGGCACAATGTGGGGTATCGAGTTTGGTGAGCACCGCACAAAATTCGGCGCTAACAGAAAGCATTTAGTAACGTTTACTGACGATAGTTCAGTCATATCTGAATAAGACCTGATTAATTGTTAGATATATGATTGAAACAATTCCTATTCCTGACTGAATGACTGATAGCGATACATGACACTGGGAGCGTTATATGACTGTGGCATTTTATACATGACTGAAACACTGGGAGCGCTATAAGACGTTAACACTCCATACACAAATGAAACTGTGAGCGTTATATTTCTTAAACATTCTATACATGACTGAATAATGGGAGCGATAAATGAGTTTAACACTCCATACACGAATGAAATACTTGGAGCGTTACATGATTTTAACACTATCTGCACGACTGAAACACTGGGAGCGATACATGACTTTAACACTATGAAAGACTGAAACATTGGGAGCGATGCAAGAATTTAACACTTCATATACAACTGTAACACTGTGCATGCGATCCAAACACTGTATGACGACTAACATACTACGTACTCGTCTGAAACGCTTCCTACACGACAGAAACATCCCATACATAACTGAATCACCCTACATTACAGAAACATCCCATACATGACTGAAACACCCTACGTGTGTTGCCGGGGCCCATAAGGGAAGCAAAGAATGGCAACACTGCAGCCTACCACGCATGTCGTAAGAGGCGACTAAGGAGGCTTGATGGTTCCGTCGCCCTGCTACTGAGTGAGTGCGTGGCGCGACACTGTGAGCTGTGAGTTTCGTGTGAAATGCTTTTGAATCTGCCCGAGGTCTTTTGGAACGTGACTGCATGTTCGGAGCGATGGCAGATGGCTATGTCCCAGAGTTGACCGGTTTTTGCCTTATGCAGAAATGCGTGGCTGCTGGGCTTCTGGTTGACTGCCACTGCCATCGACGATGAACTGTATTTCGTGGACTGTGTGGGTGAACATCTAGGAAACATCCAGATGGGAAAATGACTGCCGATTCCATCAGAAATGAACTGGGTGTTTTGTGGGGGACTATTGTGTTGACATTCTGGTGGCGGCATTATGCACAGTGCATCTGTGAGGGCTGTTATTTGTCGAGACTCCTGTCTTTTCCACTTTTCACATTGGGCAGTGGGGAGCGTTTTGTGTGATATTCACTGGCACAGCAACGGAGCATAATGGGGCCGACCCGTTGCTGTGAAGTTGGAACTGCGACTAACTAACTAACTAACTAACCCTACATTACAGAAACTTCCCATACATGACTGAAACATCCCATACATGACTGAAATATCCCATACATCACTGAAATATCCCATACATGACTAAAACATCCCATACATGACTGAAATATCCCATACATGACTGAAACATCCCATACATGACTGAAACACCCTACATTACAGAAACATCCCATACATGACTGAAACACCCTACATTACAGAAACATCCCATACATGACTGAAACACCCTACATGACTGAAACATCCCATACATGACTGAAACACCCTACATGACTGAAACACCCTACATTACAGAAACATCCCATACATGACTGAAACACCCTACATTACAGAAACATCCCATACATGACTGAAACACCCTACATTACAGAAACTTCGCATACATGACTGAAACATCCAATAAATGACTGAAACACCCCATACATTACTGAAACACCCTACATTACTTCAAGCACGCCACTCGTCACTGATTCACCACGTACATGACTAAACACTCTTGACGTAGCTGAACCAACTCATTAAAATATAGTTTAGAGACATAATAAGATCGACTTAATTGGACCGGGTTTTCACCCATATGTTTCGGTCTCTTCCCAACAGTGCGGCCTGCCGTAGCGTCACATAAGCGAACTCGGTATCTCCAGCAACGACATCCAGGAGTCTCCGAGAAGACTGCACTCGTGAACTGAATGACGGAGTTTGGAATCAACGACAACTTTCGGAGCGCGAGGCAGGTGGCGTAAACACTTCCCCGAAACAACCACACCAACTCACCACACCATCCACCACACCAACCCACCACACCATCCACCACACCAACCCACCACACCATCCACTTCACCAACCCACCACACCATCTGTAGCGAAACGCCAGTGGCCCATGTCCTTATGTATTCTGTTATTCTTGGTAAACAGGGGGAACCGGCTTTCGGAAGCTCTCAGTTCTTTATTCGCTCAATTCTCCATGAAAGATGGTTCTTTGGGTTATCTTCATACCACAATCTTTACATGGAGCGAGTATATATTTGTCTTTCCTTTCGGGTAGTCCCGAAGGCGCGCCTTGCGTCAAATGTGCACTGGTGCAGCGGCTGGTCAATTGATGGCCGGGCAAACAAGTACCGTTTGCAAGTTGCAACTTGTCAAAGTTAATTAAAGATAACGACAGAAGTGCAACTACTACTGAGACATTTTGAAAGGTAAACTTGGGTTGTGGGTGGTCCAGACAGACCTGGACTTATAAATGTATTTTGTCTCAAAGGGGAAGATGAATTGGCGAAAAGCCAATCATAACCAATGAAGAGTTGGTTGACCGTTGGCAATCTAAATGGGCGTCTTGTTCTTGGCATAGCCGGGGAAGTGAAACGGAACAATATATCTCCCCAGAGGATTTCATTTGTTCTTGGCGTCAGATGAGCTGTTGCTATCTTTCTGTCTACGGCTTGAATTGGGCATCTGGTCATCTTTCTGTGGAATATCATCATTGGATAGCTATACCAATCTATGATCTATCTTCTTGAGCCAGAAGAGGCTATACACAGGACTATCTCTTTCGTCTGTTACTTGATAGGATGATGTCGGGAAGATAATGGACTTCTCTATCTCATTGAGAGAACCTGCATTCCTCTAAATCTATGTGTTCTGTGAGGCACTACCAGTACCTTGCGGCGACAGCTCAGACAAGAGCAGCGGCCGGGAGGGGTAGTATCCTCTTTCCTATTCTTGCTGGGAGTGGGGAACTACACTGCGTGCCATACAACCCCAATACTATACTTTTAGTAACGAGGGGAAACACACAGATGACTAGGCACACCACACCACAGGATCGTAGTTGTGAGAAAGGCAGCGTTTGCAAGTGAGAGGGAAGCATGGAAATGATTGTGCCAAATCATAATAAAGGCTTGGTATGAATGTGGAGAGTGTGTCGTGTGGGCAAAAAGACAACAGGACTTCGTCCAGCTGGAAGTCTCCTCAAGCCCGGACGTGGCCAATCCAGGGGCTACCTGACAGGTCAGGCCCAGTCATTCAGGTATTAAATATAGTGTATGTGTGTGATACATGAGTCAGCCCAGTCGCTCAGGTTTTGTTTGTCATCTCCAGGGTCCTCTTCTATGGGAAGTGACTATGTCTTCTAACGGACATTATCACCAGTGCTTCTAGGCTAACGCCAATCTGTCCGACGAGGCCAACTCAAGGTTTGGTGGGCTTAACTCTGAGACAGAGACAAGGTGCAGGTCTTGAGGCAAGGACATTTTGCATGACTGGTGCATTGCCGGTTTTTTTCAACAACATACGCCTGAGAGCAGTTGTTGTCTGGAGGGAGCCTAAGAGTGATTTTCTTGCATACCCATTTTACACCAGACATTAAAAGGCACCCATCCATTATCCCTCCACGAACACCTCACAGTATCTGCAACCGTAAAGCTTTTCATAGGTCAGTGAAGACCTGGTGCCGAATTAATTCATGTGGCAATGAACAGAAGTCCTCAACACACCAGTCGCTTGGATTCTACAAAAGCCTGTTGAATCTACAACCAGTTGCTGGAGAAGGAAGGAGATTCTGACATCTTTGGTGAGATATGTCTGGACAGATCAGACAGTATCTGAAGCTGGATCTGTGACTGTGGTGACTGGAGGCTCTGTGTCAAAACTTTACCAGTGTAGTGTCTGTGTAGATCTATCTGTTTATCTGCCTTTATGTGTTCCTGTGCTGTTCTTGATTAGGTTAATAAAATTACTTCCAAGTTGTTTCTGACGACTGCCATGTTATTTATGTGTCAGCCAGAAGAACACTGCAGGAAATAGGTCCCTAGGTCGAAAGGAAGCGTGACAGTGAGTCCAGGGAAAACGGAGGAGGGTTGGCAGGTAAAGACCTATCCCAGCCAGGGCTATAGAAGATTAATTAAACATTGTGACCGGGCTATTTGGGACCCTCCACGTAGCTTGTTACAATTTCTGGGGGCTCGTCCGGGATAATTGGAAATCCTGGTGGAGTTCTGGCTGATTTAGTGATAGGGGACAGATATCCTTGTTTTCTATCAATAGGTTCTGCTACCGTGCTGGCTATTGTCTATACTCTTCCTGACACAGACTGACCGACATACGACGTGTTGTGATCGTGTAATGTAACTTGTTGTGTATTTGTGAGGGCAGGTGAATAGACAATTACCTCCTCCCTTACCCTCTGAGTTTAAGATGGCATCAGCTGGGTTTAGGGTCGCTGACGTACAGGCTACAGGGCGTGAAATGGGTTATGATGGAGCGAAGTTACAGAAATATGTTCAGGAAGTAGAAAGAGACTTCAGACAGGCTGTGCGCGAAGCCAAGAGGATTGAGGCGGAGGCTGAGGTTAGGAAGATGGAGGCCGAGCAGGCAGTCAGAGACCATGAGTTCCGTATGAGAGAGTTGGAGCTGAAAGCTCAAACTGCCAAGGAAAGAGACGGTGCAGTGGGAGACACAGTTCTCCCTGACTCAACAACTTCTGGTGGCGGTCCATACCAGGCAATGAAGTTCCCACTGCTCCCGTTCGATGAACACAAAGATAAGGTCGACCAGTATCTTCACAGATTTCGGTCGATGGCTTTGGCTATGGGAATTGGAACGAGGGAAATGGAACTTGAAACTCTCACAGGGCCTGAGGGGGACCCGCGTACGAGGTCTATTCAAGGTTGCCACCTGGTATGGAGAATGACTATGAAGCTCTGGAGAAAGCACTATTGAAAAGGTTCCAGATGACAGCTCATACTTATCGACAACAGTTCAGAAAGTCGAAGAGAGAGCCAGGAGAGATGTTCGCAGCCTACAGTGTCAGACTGAAGTCTTACCTTTTGAAGTGGATGTCATTAGCTGGATTTGCTAACGACTATGAAAGTTTGGAAGATTGTGTGGTCGTGACCAAATGAAGAGAATGATGCCTAAGCCATTGCAAACCTTCTTGCTTGAAAATGGGGCAGAAAGGTTAGACCTAGTCAACACGTTGGCGGAAAGGTATGTGCTAGCTCATGGGGATAATGGGGAATTGTCACAACCCAATCCCCGACCACCCGACACATGGTCTGGAAAGAGAAGAACCCTAAAACAGCTCACACCAAGAAGGAGGATCCTTTCGATAAAGTTCCTAGTAAGAAACCCTCTGGTAAGAGTCCACCTGGATCTCCTAAAAGAAAGTGGAGTGAAAAGTGGTGCGCCTATTGCAAATCTCCCACACACAATACGATTGATTGCCGGCGTAAACAGAAAGACTCTCACTATGCTGCTTGTCTTGTAGAAACCGGGGAAGGGTCTCACAAGGAGGTAGAAGGGAGGGATCTTGAGAACAGAGATTTAGAAAAACCACCAGTAGTAGAAACGGTACTTGTGAACGGTCAACCAGTTGAGTGTCTCTACGACACCGGTTTGCAGTTTGAGGCTGTAATTTCATCACACTTAGTGAGCCCAGAGCAGCTAACCGGGGAATCTATTGAGATTCAAACGGCGACAAAGAGTGCGGTAGCGATGTCTCTTCCAATTGCGAAGGTGGACATCAAATCAAAATATGTTACCGGCACTATACAGGCAGCCGTTCTGCTAGATCCAATCTTCCCAATGATCTTGGGTTGTCGCTACGTCTTTCTAGGGATTCCAACCGAACCCATGTACGTAGGAGCGATGCAAACCAGATCTCAATCGGAGGATGAGCAGACGCCGCCTTGATCGTGAATCCTTTGCCTGGGGAGTTACGAGCTGCTCAAAGCAGGATGCTACTTTGCAACCTTGCTTCAACCAGTTGCCAAAAAGTTCTGACCCACCAAGACGGGGTCAGTATTATATGAAGAATCGGTTACTGTACCGGAGAGCCGGAGTGGAGGATCGCCAGCATGGACAGCTGTAGTTCCTAAGGCTTATCGGGAACAGCTTCTTCATATGGGACACACCATTTCTTTCAGTGGACATATGGGTGTCGGGGCAACTCTCCAGCGCATTTCCTGCCATTACTATTGGCCAGGGATGACTGGAGACGTTGCGTAGGTACGTCAAGTCGTGCCAGAGTGCCAGCGTGTGGCACCAAAACACTGGACAGCTCCGGTAGTCCTGGGAGACATGCCCATTATGAACTCTCCTTTCGAGAGAGTTGCCATCGATCTTGTTGGTCCTCTTCCTAGGACTAGGAAGAGGAATAAGTACATTCTCACGATGGTGGATTGCTGTTCCATGTGGGGCGAGGCGATACCTTTGGCCACAATCGACTCTAAGCGAGTGGCTGATGCACTGATGGAGACCTTTACTAGGTTGGGATTTCCCAACCAGATCCTAACGGACAATGGGTCTCAGTTTCTGTGGTAAGCTGATGGAAGAAGTCTTTCGTATCTTCCAGACTAACCACATTCAACACAGCCCATACCACCCTCAGTCTAATGGGCAAGTAGAGAGGTTAATGGTACCATTGATGACCATGCTTCGGAAGCTGGTTCAAGAGAAACCAGACAGATGGGATGAGTATATCTCAGCCGCCTTGTTCGCCTATCGGGAGGTTCCCCATGGGTCGACCGGGTTGCCACCAGCCACTCTACTATTCGGGAGGCCAATCAAGGGTCCCTTAGAAGCCTTATTGAGATGTTGGACAGAGGAGGAAACTTCTGAAGAAGCTGTATCCTCATATAAATACGTCGAAGAGTTAAAGAAGAAACTCCAGACAGGTTGGGCTTTGGCAGCTCAGAATCTGAGGGCGGCCAGAAAGAGACACGCGGCCTACTACAATAGAAGGACGAAAGATAGGTCTCTTAAGGTGGGGGATCGGGTTCTGTTGTTACTTCCAGTAGGTTCCAATAAACTCGAGATTGGTTGGCAGGGCCGTTCCCGGTGGAAAGGGTTGTGTCCCGCACCAACTATGCTATCCGGATCAGGGGAAATCTAAAATCTTCCACATTAACCTCCTAAAAAATATGAGGAACGATCCGATGGTACTTCTCTCCCACTCATGACTATGGCGGTCGCGATGGAAACTGAATCGGCGAAGACGCGGATAGGGGGTAGCCATTACACCCTGGGGAACCTATAGGGATGTACATATAAAACCCTGATTTGTCGGCTGAAGAAACAGACCGGATCATCCGTTTGTTGGAGTCCCATCAGCAGATTCTGACCGATCGGCCAGGGCGGACAGGGTTGGTCGAGTTTGATATGACTCTGACTACCCAAGACCCTGTGCGCCAAAAAAATATATCCAGTGCCCTTTTCGAAAGAGAAGGCCCTGGAAGCTGAAATCCAGAAGCTTCTGGACGACGACATCATCACTCCTTCGACTTCTCCGTATAATGCCGGGGTTGTCTTGTTGAGGAAGCCAAGCGGGGAGCACCGCTTATGTATTGATTACAGGCATTTAACAGTTGTACGACATTCCAAGTTGAGCCGTTACCAAACACAAATCAACTGTTTGCCAGATTAAATAGGGCAAGTACTTCTCAAAAATTGATTTAAGCCGGGGATATTATCAGATCCCTGTGAAACCTGAGGTTCGGCCAATGCTCGCTTTCAGTACTCCGAGCGGCCATTACGAATTTAAGGTGATGCCTTTTGGGCTGAGCAATGCGCCCAGTGTGTTCACACGCATGATGAGGAAGTTATTAGACCCTTTAAGGGATCCTTCTGTTGTCTCGTTTATGGATGATATTCTCATCGCGTCTGACAATCTGAAAGATCACCTGAAATCCTTGGAAAAGATCTTCATAAGATTGAAAAGGGAGGGGTTAACCGCCCGCCCAGCCAAATGCATGATTGGCTATCAATCCTTGGAATTTCTGGGGACACACTATTACTCCAGGGGGACTGGTACCGGAAGAAAAGAACATTGAGAAGGTCCGTCTCGCACCCGTCCTAAATCAAAAAAAGATGTTAGGTCCTTCTTGTCTCTGTGTGGGTTTTACCAGAAATTCATTCCGAAGTTCAACGAAATTGCGGCGCCGTTAACCGAGACCCTGAAGAAAGGATCACCAGATCTTATAATCTGGACCCCGAGCTGTGAAGAAGCTTATGAGAAGCTGAAACAGGCTTTGGTGGATAGGCCAGTCCTGCAACTCCCAAATTTGGAGAAAAACGTTTGTTCTGAGAACCGACGCGAGTAACATAGGGATTGGAGCAACTCTGTTGCAGGAAGGGCGAGATAATCCTTCGGTGCTGTGTTCCGGTGGCATATGCCAGTCGAAAACTGTTACCCGCCGAACGGAATTACTCCACCGTCGAACGGGAATGTCTAGCTCTAGTGTGGGCGGTACAGAAATTTCAACCTTATCTGTATGGGGTCCAGTTTAAAGTACAATCCGACCATCAACCTCTGACGTTCTTGGAAACTTCTAAGAAACTGAATGCGAGGTTAATGAGATGGTCATTGCTCTTACAACCGTATCAGTTCACGGTCGAATACATCCCCGGAAGGGAGAATGTGGGAGCAGATTTCCTATCACGGCATCCTATGGTTGAATGTGAGGGTGGGGTCATTCGAACAGAACCACTGACAGTAAAAGTCGTCGGGTTCGACTTTCTTAAGAGGGGGCCTATGTAGCGAAACGCCAGTGGCCCATGTCCTTATGTATCTGTTATTCTTGGTAAACAGGGGGAACCGGCTTTCGGAAGCTCTCAGTTCTTTATTCGCTCAATTCTCCATGAAGGATGGTTCTTTGGTTATCTTCATACCACAATCTTTACATGGAGCGAGTATATATTTGTCTTTCCTTTCGGGTAGTCCCGAAGGCGCGCCTTGCGTCAAATGTGCACTGGTGCAGCGGCTGGTCAATTGATGGCCGGGCAAACAAGTACCGTTTGCAAGTTGCAACTGTCAAGTTAATTAAAGATAACGACAGAAGTGCAACTACTACTGAGACATTTTGAAAGGTAAACTTGGTTGTGGGTGGTCCAGACAGACCTGGACTTATAAATGTATTTTGTCTCAAAGGGGAAGATGATTGGCGAAAAGCAATCATAACCATGAAGAGTTGGTTGACCGTTGGCAATCTCAATGGCGTCTGTTTCTTTGGCATAGCCGGGGAAGTAAATCGGAACCAATATCCCCAAGGTTTCATTTTGTTCTTGGCGTCAGATGAGCTGTTGCTATCCTTTTCTGCTACGGCTTGAATTGGGCATCTGGTCATCTTCTTTGAATATCTCATTGGATAGCTATACCAATCTATGATCTATCTTCTTGAGCCAGAAGAGCTATACACAGGACTATCTCTTTCGTCTGTTACTTGATAGATGATGTCGGGAAGATAATGGACTTCTCTATCTCATTGAGAGAACCTGCATTCCTCTAAATCTATGTGTTCTGTGAGGCACTAACCGGTACCTTGCGGCGACAGCTCAGACAAGAGCAGCGGCCGGGAGGGGTAGTATCCTTCTTTCCTATTCTTGCGGGGGGGGAACTACACTGCGTGCCCTACAACCCCAATACTATACTTTTAGTAACGGGGGAAACACACAGTTGACAGCACGACCACACCACAGGATCGTAGTTGTGAGAAAGTCAGCGTTTGCAAGTGAGAGGGAAGCATGGAATGATTGTGCCAATCTAATAAAGGCTTTGTATGAATGTGGAGAGTGTGTCGTGTGGGCAAAGACAACAGGACTTCGTCCAGCTGGAGGTCTCCTCAAGCCCGGACGTGGCCAATCCAGGGGCTACCTGACAGGTCAGGCCCAGTCATTCAGGTATTAAATATAGTGTATGTGTGTGATACATGAGTCAGCCCAGTCGCTCAGGTTTTGTTTGTCATCTCCAGGGTCCTCTCTATGGAAGTGACTATGTCTTCTAACGGACATTATCACCAGTGCTTCTAGGCTAACGCCAATCTGTCCGACGAGGCCAACTCAAGGTTTGGTGGGCTAACTCTGAGACAGAGACAAGGTGCAGGTCTTGAGGCAAGGACATTTTGCATGACTGGTGCATTGCCGGTTTTTTTTCAACAACATACGCCTGAGAGCAGTTGTTGTCGGAGGGAGCCTAAGAGTGATTTTCTTGCATACCCATTTGACCACAGACATTAAAGGCACCCATCCATATCCCTCCACGAACACCTCACAGTATCTGCAACCGTAAAGCTTTTCATAGGTCAGTGAAGACCTGGTGCCAGAATTATTCATGTGGCAATGAACAGAAGTCCTCAACACCCAGTCGCTGGATTCTACAAAAGCCTGTTGAATCTACAACCAGTTGCTGGAGAAGGAAGGAGATTCTGACATCTTTGGTGAGATATGTCTGGACAGATCAGACAGTATCTGAAGCTGGATCTGTGACTGTGGTGACTGGAGGCTCTGTGTCAAAACTTTACAGTGTAGTGTCTGGTAGATCTATCTGTTTATCTGCCTTTATGTGTTCCTGTGCTGTTCTGATTAGGTTATAAAATTACTTCCAGTTGTTCTGACGACTGCCATGTTTTTATGTGTCAGCCAGAAGAACACTGCAGGAAATAGGTCCCTAGGTCGAAAGGAAGCGGACAGTGAGTCCAGGGAAACGGAGGAGGGTTGGCAGGTAAAGACCTATCCAGCCAGGGCTATAGAGATTATTAAACATTGTGACCGGGCTATTTGGGACCCTCACGTAGCTGTTACACCATCAACCACACCAACCCACCACATCATCACCATACACAACCCACCACACCAACCCACCACACATCCACCACACCAATCCACCACACCAACCCACCACATCATCCAACCACACCATCCACCACACCAACCCACCACACCATCCAACCACACCATCCACCACACCAACCCACCACACCAACCCACCACACCAACCCACCACACCAACCCACCACACCAACCCACCACATCATCCACCACACCAACCCACCACACCAACCCACCACACCAACCCACCACATCATCCACCACACCAACCCACCACATCATCCACCACACCATCCAACCACACCAACCCACAACATCATCCACCACACCAACCCACCACACCAACCCACCACACCAACCCACCATGCCACCCCACGATGGCAAGAGAGTGAGAGGCTCTTGGACGTCCGTGATGAGAGCCACTTTCTGCAGGGCCAGCTGCACAATGACAATGATATTGATGTGTCCTACACTAGTTGTGCTTGCTTGAAGTATATTTCCTATATAGGGATACCACCTGCAGGATGCCATTTGTGAGGCGCTCTTCTCACTACGTCCTGCGGCATGGATTCTCAAACCTTTTTCAATGTACCTGCCTGATGCATTTTCATGCCCACAGCTATTCCAATGTCCCATGTCCACTTTCAGGACCCGGCCTCTTCTTCCAGAAACCACGACTTCCATCACTGTTCTGTCCGTCCTCCGTGACGTATAATATAGCCAAAGTATTTCAGCTACAGGGATATGATGTGAATGAGCCAGTTCTCTTTGAGGTCGTGATCTTGTAGGATTGAGTAACTGTTGCTTGCTTGCTTGCGTTCGCTGGCTGTGAACTCCAGCGAGAAGTCCTGTATGTCGGATGAAGACATCCTGTTGTCCAACATCAGTGTGATGTCATACCGGACTGAGGTTTGTGTGGGTATCCACTGTCTCATGTCTGGGTTATTGGTGTGCAGACTGGTGGTTCCTCACCGTGCAGGCAGATACTCTCCCACTTCGGAATAATCAGCGATCCTACTACGTTAGCCAGGACCCCGAAGGGACCTGTTGCCCAGGACGCACGACTAGGACGTGTTAGTAGGTCTTGGCCAGTATAGAACCTGGCCCTGGTGCCTTGGAAACACCTCTGCCTCCCTGAGTATCTGTCTTCTTCATGGAACATGAAAATCTGAGATTCTGTTTCTGCAATATTCAGACTCAAAAGCCCGGAGTGTCTTCTTTAGTGACCGCGACACGATCTTGACACACGTATGTGTTACTGCTACAAGAAAGATGTGTGATCTCAGCAACTGTACTTTAACGTGTCTGTTCGTGTTGTTCCCGAGTCCTTAATATCGTTATACCTCTGTACTATACCTCTGTATTGTTATGGACATCTACGTCTGATTTTTCTTAAGTTTCCGTTGTTGTTGTTGTTGTTGTTGTTGTTGTGTTGTTGTTGTGTTGTTGTTGCTGCTGTTGTCGTTTTCGTCGTCGTCGTCGTCGTAGTTGTTGTTGATTATTAGCGAAGATATTCACAGTTTGGACATGTTCAACTAAATACTTTGGACCACCAGAGCAAGTAATATAACCATTTCTTCAACATGATTGTAATATATATGTCTGAATTGTCGTGACATCGTGGCATTTTTGTGCATCTTCTAATTAGACCTGATCTTCCTCAATCTCAGCTGACCTACATCTACTGTCCTGCCGTCAACAAGCGATGTTTCAGAAATGAGAACAGAAGTCGTCGTGTCAGGAGAGATTAACACGCTCCCATTGAAACTGTCTCTGATGATCGCGGTAAGGGGTTTGCTCCATACACCGGTCAGGTAGACTGAAATTTTGACTTTTCGTCCTTGACTTGGGTACGTTAATTACAAGTACCTCAGAAGTCGGAGTGAGTTCGCCTGATGGCGAGGGACACTGGTAATAGGGAAAGCTAATCCAGACGCACAAATCAGTCCAGTTCACTCCCTAGTAGTGGCCACCACTGGTAGTATTAGCAAGTGTTTGGACTATGCTTGAGTTCAAAATAAGTGGACGGGGAAGCAAAGCACACACACACACACACACACACACACACACACACACACACACACACACACACACACACACACACACACACACACACACACAATGAGCGAGTGAAAAATAATAATTTGAGAACCGACTGAAGGAGAATTAAGTATTGAAAGCGAGATAACCGATGATTGCAGGTAGAACATGGTTGTGTCCCTTACAACGTGTACACTTCCTGGTATATTTACAAGCGTGTTGTTTCTGGGTGGGGAGCCGTGGCAGCGCAGTTGTTAGAGCGCGTGTATGCCAGTCCGGTGGTCATGTGATCGATATCCCACGAGGATGGAATGCCCTTTCAACTGACTAGAGTTCCTAGGTTCACCCAGTCTACAAGTGGTACCAGGAAACATTCTCGGAAGTAGAAGAAGCCGTTGTAATGGCCTCTTAGTAGTTAGTTAGTCAGTCTCAGTTCCAACTTCACAGCAACGGGTCGTCCCCATTATGCTCCGTTCCTGTGCCAGTGAATTTGTTTATACAGAGGATCTAGCGCCGCGTACTTCTCGGCCTTTTGACTAAGATCATAGTGTATATTTATTTGCACTTGCTTTGCAGAGGTGGCCGTCCAAACTGCAAACTCGAATCATCAAATCCCTGTCCACTAACATTGGCAGACGGGACTTGGTGGGCCCCATTGGGCCGAAATGCACATGGTGGGACTAAGAGGCCTTTAAAATGTGCTTAATACACATCAAGGAGTGGGAAAGGTTTGTTTTTTTTTTTTTTTTTTTTAACATTTTAGCCTAATTCCAATACGCCTCATTAGGTTTATGCTAAAAAATATCTGCAGTGTAGTGTAGCCAGCACAACGTTGCAGATGCTGCTGGCAAAAGAATACACATGTGGCCAACAAAAGGATACACATGTGGGCAACAAAAAGGTTCGACGGGAAATACCCTCTATCTGACCTACTCATGGTCAGGCTGCGAGAACAGAAGTTAAAAGAAGTGTGGCCAAACAAGAACACTACGCAGGAAGCCAAAGAAGCGTAATAAACCAACACAGCACTAGTGTTGTGAGCCGCTACACGCTGCTGGATTTGCTGAGGAGGGGATCCGAGCACTTATGGACTGAATGGTTCGATGTGCCATGATGATGATATGTCGACTAACTAACTAACTAACTGACCTACTCATGGGTATGTCCAGTGTGTCTGTAACATTATGTGTCAAACTCCGACTTATTCGAAAGGTACCGCATGGGTACTCTTTAAATTATAACCTTAAACACTGATCACAGCTGAGATCGCAGTCTAAAGCAGTATGGATGTGGAAGTCAGGGGCAAACTACCACAGTATTTATCCCAAGACACTCTTCATATAAGCCCATTAAAGAAATACAACGTTCTGATGGCGATCCACCCTCACTCCCTCAACCTCTCTCCTCCTAGATAGGGGGTCTGGACAATGGGAAGGATGTACCACGATGGGATGTCCCAAGAATGGTGCCTGTGATCTCCAGCGACCTCAGCGACCTAACTAGTAGATACTGCTAGTGGATACTTCTAGTGGATACTGCTAGTGGACACTTCTAGTTGATACTTTTAGTGGATACCTCTTCACTATGAATCATATCTAGCTCTGTGCCCAAACCAGAAATTTCGCACGCAACGCCTCTGAACCTGGCATAACCATTACAACACCTTTTACAACATCAACATCAACACAAATAAACAACCCAAATCAACCTTTACACAACAAAATGTATTTATTTAACATGAAAATTATCATCTAGTTAGGTCTAATAATAATAATAATAATACATACATACATACAACATGATTGTTAGTAACACAGAGAACGTGGATGTACCACGTACCACTGCAAGAACTGGCAGTATCGACTCGAGACCGAGCCCAAGGCCGAGGGTCTTATGGCGCGTCGGATGAAGTGATGCACATCCCGCAGTACTTGCGGCAGTATTTGTGACCGTCAGCTTCGTTCATGCAGATAGGGTGTGCTGTCTCGTTCATGAGGGCACAGTCTCGCAGGTTCAGCATATCGTGGCACAAGCTGTTGTGTTCTTCCGCTGTAGAAAATAGTGCCGAGTGTTAATCGCATACATTCAGGCAGGTATACAGACTGACAGACAAACAAACAGTTTTTTTTTTTTTTTTTTTTGGGAGCAGTGTTGAAATAACCAAAGTAATACATTAACAGAAATTGATAAGTGCTTACAATAGTAAAGGACAAAATAGACATATTAGGATATATTAGCCAATGTTATTTTTCTTATAGTCCATGCTGTGTGGCGTTGGTGATCTTTTCAGACTGTCCACAGTCTTCTGTCTCGCTTGATGTCAGTTATTACTGTTACCAATGTTTCCCCATGTCATGATGTCAAACTGTCCAGCATCTTCTCTCTTGGTCTCCCTGTATCTCCTCCCCTCAAAGTTGCCCGTTGTCACGAGGTCATCCAGTTGAAGGGAGGTGAACCAGGGAAGCATGCAAGAAGAAGATCACAGGATATCAGGATTCTGTATGTGACATATAATTTACAGATGTCATCAACAGACGAATGACATCTCGCTTATAGTATACAGCAATTTTATGTTTAAAATCTGCCATTAATGATAAGTTACGAACAAGATAATTCGAATTATAATCTGTCTATGGATTTCAATTATTCCATTGGCTAGTGCGAAAAACACGTAGTGATAGTTACACAGAAGGAGTGTATACCCGTCGTATTCAACGTGGGTGGAAGCAATCTGAAGGAAACCAATGTACGAGAGATAACAGCAGATGTCAACGAAGTTACATGTAAAATAGAGTAAGAACAAGCAGCATTTCACAAGATGCTTGCTTGCTGCCTGCGTTCACAGGCTGTGAACTCCAGCGTGAAGTCCTGTATGTCGGATGAAGGCATCCTGTTGTCCAACATCAGTGTGATGTCATACAGGACCTGAGGTGTGCGTGAGTATCCGTTGTCCCATGTCTGGCTTATTGGTGTGCAGACTGGTGGTTCCTGGCCGTATAGGCAGACACTTTCCGACTTCGGGGCAAATGTCACAAGATGAAAGATATTCTCTGCAATCTATCTTTGCCAATCGAAGTGAGGGAAAGAGTACGTAAGAACTATAGTGAGCCAATCCTATTGCACGGAAACTAATCATGGACAATCAGCAGACAAGAGAGGAGTTATGAGGAAGCTTCTGGAATGCGATGTTACAGAAGAACGAGGAGAAGACCTTGGACGGGTAGAAACAGCCATGAATATATCTGGACAGATATCCTTGCATTCACTCGCTTTGAAATCAAGCGTAGTCCATATATGTGCTACTATTTCTGTGCACTGGGCTGATTGTTGCTTATTGATTAACTTGTTTGTACATTCTAATAATGTGGTTGTTTCTTGTATGTTTGAATGATGCAGTTATTTCTTGTATATACGAATGGTATAGTTGTTTCTTGAATGATTGTGTGATCTAATTAATTCTTATATTCGTGCACGAATGCACCATAAAACTGCAATATACATGGTGGATGGAGACTTCTGAGACTAGTCAATTCGGAAACGACACATGATGATGATGAGTTATCAAAACAACACGAACAAAACTTACGACAGCCCAGCTCGTCGGAAGCATCACCGCAGTCGTTATCCTTGTCACACTTCCAACCTATGTTGATACACCGTCCGTTCTTACACTTCCACTCTGTATTCGCATCACAGACTGTTTCAAATACAGGAAATGACGTATGAGTATACCCTTGTTTTGTGCAATGTAGACCTATTTTCAATTCCATAATCGGAACATTTATATTCAAGTCGGCTCTGTGACGAAGAAACAACGGATGCAATTCATAATCCCTCATAACGCGTTCGAAGCAAACTGCAGGCGATTTGGCAGCAAATCGCCTTGAGTTGTTTTCCATATAATGGTATGTTCAGAAAACAGTAGCAAACAACTGAAAGTAAATTTGCCAAGAAATCACAAGCAGCCCAAAAATACTGGAGTAGACTGCGACGTCCTGTAAAGGATATGCAACCAACTGTTTTTATCATCAATACCAACCTACATCACACATCTCACCACAGAGAAACAGCTCCAGCCATCACATTAGGCGTCAGTTAATTAAATGTTTAACCAAATATAGCAGACAGATTTTTAAGTTGATACATTATGTACGGCACGCAAATTGTGTTATAATTATACAAACGGTCTCTCCCCCACCTTAAGGGATTTTGAGTACGTCATCATCACCATCATCATATGCCATGCCGACAGATATCGGCGATCATGTTTCGCCATCTCACACGGTCACCACAGTCGTGGGTCAGCTCTGTGTATTTGTCTCGATTATGCCATATTTAAAATTTAAAAAAAACTTCCCCCTCAGTCTTACCAGTTGTCACCAAGTTTTCCAATTTATTTATTCTCATAACGTACCCAAAAAATATTGACTGTCTGCGTCTAATTTCGCCAATCATTTCACGGGTTTCATTTGCTTATTGTAGGACTTGTTCATTGGTTTTTCTGTCTGTCCGTGGTATTATTTGCGATTTCCTCAGAAACCACATTTCCACTGCCATTAGATCTTGAATACCACATCGTTTTTTTTTCCTGTTCGCTCGCAATGAACTCAAGCGCTAATACTTCTAATACACTGGGCTGATTTATTTTTCATGTGGATTAGCTTTCTCTATAACTAGTGTCTCACGCCATCTTGCGATGCCACTACGACTTCTGGGGCACATGTAATTTACGTCCCCAAATCAAGGACAAGAAATCAACATGTTAGTCCAACTGACCGGTGTAGGGGTTGAACCCGCTGCCTCAGCATCAGCGCACCGGATGTTTAAGAACGGGAGCTCTTATTCATTCGGCCATGCTGGCCTGCAAACATAGCACTTTAGGCACGTTTAGATTTGTGTCAGTGGGAAGAAGTATACAAGTATACACTAGAGTCAGTTAGTTGTTAGTTCGTTAGTTGCCAACTTCACGGCAAAGGGTCACCCCATAATGCTCCTTTCGTGTGCCAGTGAAAATCACACAAATACTCCTCACTGTCCCATATGAAAAGTGGAACAGACAGCAGTCCCAACAAATCAACAGCACGCACAGGCATACATGCATAATGCCACTGCCGGAAGGCTAACACAACAGTCCGCCATTAAAATTACAATTCATCATCGATGGAAGCGGCAGTCACTAGAAAAAAAACAAGCAGTTGCACACGCATTACTGCATTAGGCAAAACCAGGTAGTTCAGCAACCGGCACTGGAGTTAGTTATGGTTCATTTCTTCAATGCCGGGATGTGTTGAGGAAATGGAGGTAGACAGAAGAAGAGAAGAAAGAAAACGTCAAGACACTCACCACACTGGAGCTCGTCGCTGGCATCTCGGCAATCGTCTTCTCCGTCACACTCCCATCTTCTGTCGATGCACTTTGACCCGTCAGCGCAGCGGAACTGGTAACTTTGGCATGTGCCCGCTGTGGAGGTAAATCAGTGCCTGAATCCCTCACAGAACTATAGACAGTCTAGGTTTTACACTGAGTCTCTCACAGAACTATAGACTGTCTAGGTTTTACACTGAGTATCTCACAGAACTATAGACAGTCTAGGTTTTACACCGAATCCGTCACAGAACTATAGACAGTCTAGGTTTTACACTGAGTCACTCACAGAACTATAGACAGTCTAGATTTTACACTGAATCCCTCACAGAACTATAGACAGTCTAGCTTTTACACTGAATCCCTCACATTGCTATTGGCACAGTCTAGGTTTTACAACGAATCCCTCACATTGGCATTGACATAGTCTAGGTTTTACAATAATTTACAGACGAATAGCTATTTACCCTGTCTAGGTTTTACATTGATTTGTTGATGAAGAAACCTTTGCGAGAGCTGACAAAAGTGTTGGGAAAAGAGTAAGGGGAAGGCAGAGAGACAAGTACCTGCATGTATCGACCACATAGCATGATCAGAACAAGAACAAGACTTGATCCACGACTAAGATGATCCATGATGATGATGTTGATGTTGATGTTGATGTTGATGATGATGTTGATGTTGATGATGATGTGATGTTGATGATATGTTGATGTTGATGATGATGATGTTGATGTTGATGATGATGATGATGATGATGATGATGATGATGATGATGATGATGATGATGATGATGATGATGATGATGATGATGATGATGATGATGTTAATGTTGATGTTGATGTTGATGTTGATGATGATGATGATTTGGATGTTGATGTTGATGATGATGATGATGTTGATGATGATGTTGATGTTGATGTTGATGATGATGATAATGTTGATGTTGATGTTGATGTTGATGTGATGATGATGATGATGATGTTGATGTTGATGATGATGTTGATGTTGATGTTGATGTTGATGATGATGTTGATGTTGATGTTGATGATGATGATGTTGATGTTGATGTTGATGTTGATGATTGTCATCAAGCGATGCTTCAGGCATTACGGGATAAACTTCTCTCGCACCACACAAAAAGATTGTAAGTCGTACGAGAGGCATTGATTACACATTTTATTGCCACTGGCTCTTTACACTACATCAATGCACAAAACGGTCGCTAATACATCACACAAGAATACACAGAATATGCCTATCACTAGTCGTTTCCTAACCCTACTGCTAACTCTATCTACTCGGCTAAAGAAACACGCATCGACGCTAAGCGATGCGCTCGCTGCGAAGTCTGTCCCCTGTCTGACTATTTTCCTTGCGTGACTACACAGCACGCGGAAGGACCTTGTGCGCCCTTCGGCTTTTGCGTGCTGCATCATTCAGCACGCTTAGAGTAGCCGTCTACTCTTGAGTGGCATTCCACTTCTCCGTGTCTATCACGTAGGCGTGATTATGCCGTGACCAGAGTGCTTACTCTCTGGTTGACACCTCCGTGTCTCATGAGAGAACTGTTTGATAGTTCCCCTTCCTATCTATTCCCTACATCTACCCTGCCCTCATGTAGGGGCACTGGGTTACCTCTAATCTACTTGAGGTAGACCACTCTTTCAGGGTGGTCTTCACTCCTATATAACTGAGTCTTTGACACACACCCTCCCCTCCTGTGTTGCGTTACAAACTTTGACTCATGGTTGTGACGCAAGAGGTTTCTAAAAATTAGTGTATCTAATTTTTGTCAAAGACTACTGATAACTTGGTTCTGGGTAACTCAATAGACTTCTACTGACTATTGTCACAATGTAGTATCACTTTACTTGGCTACTGGTAATCGCCACAGACTTGTCTGGTTGGCGTGAGCCCTCTTCTCAATCGCAATATTATATTAATTAGAGGTTTGTCTGAACCGGACCATTGTCTTATAAGACCTGCCCTCAAATAGCAAATTAACTCACTACCCATACAAAGTTGACTTTCTTAGGGTCAACACATGAATTGCTTCATGTCCCCCATATAATATTAAACAACCCTTACACAAGCTGTGTGCGACAGGCTTTACCTATCTCGCTTCCGCGTGTAAAGTTATCTTTCACTGTTAAGTTAGTGTTTCGTTGTCTATTGTGTCCCCTGACCCGGAGTTATCTCCCTTCGTTCTAAACAATGTATGTACTTTACATGTTTGTTTTCCTGGTTGTTTGCGTGTTTGGATCTAACTAATACTATAATTTACCTTCTAACATGTGTGTCTGTCTATAATATGTCATGTAAGTTAGTTTTTCAAGTGCCATAATTCGGTTAAATGTGGCCACAAACAAGTGTATAACACTAATTCGTGACTACGTTTCCGTCTTATGAGACTTAAAATACTTTATCTAAGATCTACACTAAACTACACATAACACATTCAAGACAGTACATTTTCAACATCGAAAGCAAACGCCTGACGCAGACAAATAATAAAAAAGTCGCGTTGAGCGGCAGAAAAAATCCGCTGGCTGCCCTCACTCTCCCTTGTATATTTTCCATTTACTCTCACTTTCACACTTCTGTCACACATCTTTTATCCTCACATTTATTTAAAAACCTTGAAGTGACACTGTACAAGTTTGGCTCAGTTTGAAAAAGTTGAGCTTAATGACTGTGCGTAACTTGCTGCACGAGTCATGTATTTACAAAATATTTACATGTAAGAAAAAGGGTTGGTGGTTTGTACCCTGATATTATTAAACACTATATTCTACTGAAATACTAATACTACTTCTATAAATATGTATTTAATTTGTTACACAACTTTAATCTATTTTAAGGGAAGTAATCTAACTATCTAAAAAAATGAAAATGATGTGAGATGAGTTATGTACCTTTCTGCAATGGGTACTGTGAAATGTAACAAAATTATAGATAATGTTTTAATGTTTAAATGAGAAATTATATGATTGATATTTTTACTCCAAATGGTGTAACTGATGTATGTTTATTTGTATAATCCTTTTATCCTATAAGGTGTAAACTAATTTTAATCCTAAATGATGAGGATGTTAAAGTGTTCATGAAGATGGAATGACATAAAGTGAAATGAAATGAACTAAATGGTGCTGTTCCTATCCTACACTAAATGGTACTGTTCCTGTCTAAACTTTTTATCCTAGTTTTTAATTTAGCTGTTATTAAGTGTAAGTACTATTCTAATCTACTTTTAAGCTAAGTAAGTGGGTAAATTAATGATTTATTTAAACTACAAAAAAAAACTAATCTATTATATTCCCTAATTCTAATCTAAATCTATATTAAAGTAACTAATCTACCTATAATTTATCACTATATTAAAAACATGTTATAATACATATCACATTAAATAAATATATATACATGGTATTTAAATACCCCAGGTTAGTGGTTGCCATTACGTTTAGAAATTCCTTTCGTTGGCATAGTTTATATATATACACAATTGTCCTGGGTATATTAAATACACTACACAGTCATACTTGTGTCTTATGGGTATTCTTCCACTCGTAGAGTCCGCTGGTGTCGTAGACAAGTATATTCGTGTCTGTTATTTATGCATTGTTCTGACACTATTCTTCCATGATTAACACAGCTGATTCACCGGAACACAAATGGAGCATAGTAAGTAATGAGCTGTCTATGTACACACGGTGATTCACTTGTTGTTGGAGCACAGTTCTTATTCTGCTGTCTACGGACACATGGTGGTTCACTGTTCTTAGCACACAGTCCTGATTATGATGTCTATGTATTACATAGGATATTTTACACAGGATATTCTAAGTGTACTAAATAACCATTCCTTAAACTACCTATTCATGTGGAATATCAGGTATTTCTACCTCAGATGGTCGACTAAGGGTATCAGCAAGAATGTTGTCCCTACCCTTAATATGCTCTATACTAAAAGTATAATTCTGTAATATTAATGACCACCTGTAGATGCGGTCGTTACGATGCACCCCACTTTGTATGACCGTGATTGGGGAGTTGTCGATCTGGACTACGAAGTGAACACCCGCTAGAAATCGATGTAACTTCCTCACCGAATAGATGACGCTTAGGGCTTCCAACTCTGATATGGAATATCTGGACTCAGCAGGTGTGATCTTGCGGCTCACGTAGCAAATTGGATGGAAGATGCCATCATAAAACTGGCCTAGTACTGCAGCGATGGAAATCCTGCTGGCATCTGTCCTAAGATAATAAACGAGCCTAGGATTAGGCAAACGGGGGATTGGTACATTACTAAATAGAAGTTTCAATTTTGACAATGCAGAAATTAATAATGCATCTTTAACATCTAATTTTACTGATGCTTTTAAAACATTTGAAAATACACTTGTAATATTAGCTAAGTTCGGTATGAACTTACTATAATAATTTACTAAACCCAAAAGGCTCCTGACCTGCTTCTTTGTTGTAGGCATGGTCAGGTTCATAATTTTAGTAATAATTCTATTGTCAGTTTTTAGCTGTCCTTGTGAAATGACATGACCCAAAAAATCAATTTCTTGTAGGCCCAATTCCACTTTGCTCGGTTTGACAGTGAGACCGAAGAGTCGCAACCTATCGAAGACATGTCTGAGTTTCAGTAAGTGTGTTGTCCAGTCGTCTGTATGGACACAAATATCATCTATATATGTCACCGTATTCGTCACTCCATGTAGTAAATCTCTAGTTAAGCGTACGAAAGTGGCAGGAGCGTTACGAAGTCCGAAAGGAAGAAACCGCCACTCGTACAGACCTAAAGGTGTTGAGAAAGCAGTAAGATGGATGGATTCAGTCTGCATAGGGACCTGCCAATATCCCTTAGTAAGGTCTAATTTAGAGAAGATTTTGGAGGTGGACATATCCAGAATAAGATCTTCGCAGGAAGGAATTGGTTCTGCGTCGATCTTAGTGACATTGTTGAGTTTCCTATAGTCCACACAAAGACGAATTGTGGAGTCTTTTTTCTTGACTAGGACGATTGGAAAGGAGTACTCAGATGTAGATTTTTGGATGATCCCACTAGCTTCTAAATTAAGAATTTCCTTATTTAGACTTTCTCTATAGCTAAGTGGGATAGAGTAGTGCCTGCATTTGATAGGCTTAGAGTCCGAAAGAAGGATGGAGTGTTCGATCCTGTCCGTCCTACCTGGAACTTCGGAAATTATGTCCTTATATTCCGTCACTAATTCTATTATCTGTCGTCGTTGCTCGTCTGTTAGTCCCATTTCTAATCGTATACACTCTAATGTAGCAGTCTTGTCTACAATTGGAACAGGTAGTTCCAACCCGTCGTCGTCTACCTGATTCAGTACGGTTGTGGTGCTAAGTGCGTTTTCTGTATGCTCGCTAGGTGTATGCATATCGTCGGCTTTGCCAGTCTCGCTAACTAGTGTAGTTGCGTTGTGTATGTCTGTCGTCTGATCAATAGGTGTGGGTGCATTGTGTTCGTCTGTCTCTAATTCTGTCTCTTGTCGTGAAAAGTAGGGTTTCAACATGTTGATATGAAATATCTTAAGTGTCCTGTTTATCGATATTTCATAATCGACATCCGAAAGTTTTTGTATCACCTTGAATGGCCCTTGCCACGAAGTTACCATTTTATTATGCCTGTCTGGTAGTAGCACCATTACGTCTTGATCAGTTTCAAGTATTATGGGTCTAGCACTTTTGTTAGGACTGTGATGTTTGAGGATATCTGAACTGTTCACTGGAGTGAATCCATTCTTCTCCTCCCAGACAGATATTTCTTCATCTGTACAGTGCCTTAGCTGGGGTAGACACCCCAGGATTACATCCGTACAAGGGTTTCTAAAATCGCACATGTAAAGGTACCAGAAAGGAACGGGGTGTTTATACGGGCTCTTGCCAGAGGATAGGTTTCTATATTACCAGAAAAAGTACGGCATTTTACAGAGTCACCAGTATAATCCTTTGGATTAACAAGTTCCTTTTTAATACCAATAATAGAGCTCCCACTGTCAAGCAAACATCGGCATGGCTTATCATTGACCAATGCAGATTGAAACAATAGATTGCCTCTGGAGGCTACAGCTGCATTTGCATTCTCCAAGGAGGATGTTACAATATGTCCACATGTAAGTTTGCCGTCTGCATGAAATTGGTGACATCGCTCACAATTGTCAAAGCTTAATACATCGTTTACACAACAAACATCTTCAGATTGGTTAAAAGGTAATTCATTCTCGACCTCACATTCAGTCTCACTACCACTATCAGAAGATGTATCAATTAACATTGCACTGTTGGCCTTCATTCTTTGGCGGCCTAGGCACTTACTGGAATAATGCCCGTAGCTAGAACAAAAGAAGCATTTGACTGCACGCCTGTATGCAGTTCTCTTGTTTTGTAGCTTCTTAATGACCATCTCAAGATGTGTCGGATAGTTTGGTGATTTATCACACATAGCATAAGTATCATGAAAAAGTTGGCAATAGACACATTTAGCTAATTTTTTATCTTTCTTGTCGACTCTATGAAATGGTTTTTTATTGGTCTGATAGCTTTTAGGTTGGTCCTTAACAAAAGAGACTATTTCAGAGTCGCTATTTGGTGTTTTAAAAATATCTCTATTTGAGGAAAAATATGCTGAGCCTTTCTTCTCAAATTGTTCTATGGTCTCGATGTCTGACTGCTGAAGGAATTTAGCGAAAGGAGATGGCATTGTGGATATGACTTTATCCATGGCTATTAAATTTTTAAGTTTTTCAAAGTCCTTTCCTATTTTTGATGCACTAAGCCATCTATTTAGTACGCTTTGGACATTTGAGACATAATCGATAAAGGTCTCGTTTGGCTTTGGTTTTAAATTGGAAAACTGTACTTGATACCCAGGGGCATCAAGTAAGAAATGTTGCATTATCCTATCATGGATGTACTGATAGTTAGATCTAAGATCAGTTGGTATAGATTCTATCACTTTAAGGGGCTCCCCACTGAGGTTCTTCATGTAAATCATGGCCCATATATCGATTGGTACTTGGTGGTATTTCAGTTGATATTCGACATTTTCTGTCCAGGCTGATATGGAATCTTCTTTACAGAATGGTTTAATAATATTTTTATACTTATTAAATTTATTTTCTTCTTGCTGACTCTTTAGTTTTGTAGCGGAGATCTTTAAGTGTGAATCTACATCCATACCTTTCATCTTTAACTGTGTCTCTGATTCAACCTGTATTTGTTTTTCCTTAACTCTTGCCATTTCATCTATCTCTTTTTGCTTTAATTCTACTTCTTTTTGTTTAATCTCTAATTCCTTCTGTTTAATTTCCTTATCATGTTCTAGTTGTTTTTGTTTAATCTCCTTATCATGTTCCCTTTCTCGTGCACGTTCATCTCTCTCAGCATCTTTTGCTTCCTTAAATTTTCGATCAGCATATTGTTCTAATTCCTTTCCTGTGTATTCTAATTCCTTGCCTGCTTTTATGAAATCAGCTAAAGTTGCCATGTTGTTGGGTAATTAGCTAGATTTGATAGGCACTTAAATATTTACTCACTTATTTATATTAGATATGTTAAGTTTTCAAATCGCTGTATACAGAAAATATACTCTCCGATTACACCCTGAAAAATTGCTCGCTCAAAAAATATGCTAATAGATCACACGCTGAAAAAGAGATGCATTATTAATCATATTGCATGCAAAATACTTTGGGTATACTCATCTTAACATTCCAGATCACTCAGGTACAATCGTTTGGCACCTTAGGTCCAATCGTTTGGCATTACGACATACACCTTGTGTTATTCTTCTAAACAGCTGTTGTTCTCCCTGGTTTACAAGAGCATCAACAATTAACCATTTGTAAACGACATATGACTTTCGACAATTTTGTACAATCACATGCCCCCGGACAACACAATGTGGTTTAATTAATAATAACTGTCACTGTCCTGTCTTCGTTCTAACGTCTTCTGCCTTCTTTAACTCTATCTGTTTAATCTATGGAGGTGCTGTGCAGACTGCGTCTTATTTGCATAGCGAAAGTAGTGCCATCGCGACGGTAACAAATAGAAAAAATATATAAATAATTAAATAAATGCTTTGAAATAAATATAAAAGTAATAATAATGTTAAATAAATAAATATATTCAATAAATAACTAATATAAACCACTAATATTTGATATAAGGCAAAGATTCAGGCGAGCAGCCGCTTTGCGATTTGTAAACAATCTGTCGCTGATTGCAAATGGCGTAAGGCAGCTGTTTGTCAGTCGCGATACGTCACAGGCGCAGCGCTATTTTTAGATTGGAAAAATCGATATTGTCGCCGGCTCATTTTTTGTGTATCGCTCCGCCGTGAATCATATTTGACAAATATTCATAAATAAATAAGTAATTATAGAAATAAATGATAGAAAACTATAATAATAATACTTACAAATCAGACAACATGTTTATAAATCACAAAACATTTCAATAAGCATAAATAAACACGATTGATCACGATGGGCACAGCTCGCAACTTGCACTAGTCTGCACACGTCATTATTCACTAACATAAATTAAACCCTGTTATTAACTGACAGTAATACTATTTTAGAGCCGTGGGTGAGTGCTTTAGCTTGAACAATTGTCCAAGCTACACTTCTGACACCACTTTTATCCTAGCCTGTCATCAAGCGATGCTTCAGGCATTACGGGATAAACTTCTCTCGCACCACACAAAAAGATTGTAAGTCGTACGAGAGGCATCGATTACACATTTTATTGCCACTGGCTCTTTACACTACATCAATGCACAAAACGGTCGCTAATACATCACACAAGAATACACAGAATATCCTATCACTAGTCGTTTCCTAACCCTACTGCTAACTCTATCTACTCGGCTAAAGAACCACGCATCGACGCTAATCGATGCGCTCACTACGAAGTCTGTCCCCTGTCTGACTATTTTCCTCGCGTGACTACACAGCACGCGGAAGGACCTTGTGCGCCCTTCGGCTTTTGCGTGCTGCATCATTCAGCACGCTTAGAGTAGCCGTCTACTCTTGAGTGGCATTCCACTTCTCCGTGTCTATCACGTAGGCGTGATTATGCCGTGACCAGAGTGCTTACTCTCTGGTTGACACCTCCGTGTCTCATGAGAGAACTGTTTGATAGTTCCCCTTCCTATCTATTCCCTACATCTACCCTACCCTCATGTAGGGGCACTGGGTTACCTCTAATCTACTTGAGGTAGACCACTCTTTCAGGGTGGTCTTCATTCCTATATAACTGAGTCTTTGACAATGATGATGATGATGGTGATGTTGATGTTGATGTTGATGTTGATGATGCTGATGATGATGATGAAATAGACGAAAACCTACTCATTCAGACTACGTGTTACAATGATTTGTAGACGAAGGATTATTTATCCCGTCTACATTTTAGAATGACTTTTTGAAGAAGAACTACTCGACCAGTCTAGGTTTTACGTGGATTTATAGATGAACAATTATTTAACCAGTCTAGATTTTACATTGACATCCAGAAGAAGAGATCGCCTATTCGGTTATGCGACGATATACGGACGAAAAAATCACTCAGTCTAAGTTTTACATTGAAATATGGGCGAACAACTCACCTAGTCTAAGTTTTACATTGAAATATGAATAAACAATTCACTTAGTCTAAGTTTTACATTGAAATATGAACAAACAACTCACTCACTCCAAGGCTTACATTGACATATGGACAAACAACTCCCTCAGAATACGTTTTACATTGAAATATGAACAAACAACTCACTTAGTCCAATATTACAATGACATATGAAAAAACAACTCACCTAGTCTAAGTTTTACATTAACATATGGACAAACACCCCCCCCCCCCCCCGGTTTAAGTTTTACATTGAAATACGAACAAACAATTCATCCAATCTAAGTTTTACATTGATATATGGACAAACAACATCTATCATAAGCCGGATGTCCTGCCACCATTGACAACTCCCCGGGTCTGCGTTTTACATTGAAATATGGACAAACAACTCACCTCGTCGAAGGTTTACATTGACATGAACGAAAAATTCACCCAGTCTAAGCTGGTAGGTAGGTAAGTAGGTAGGTAGATAGGTAGGTAGGTAGGTAGGCAGATAGCTAGATAGGTAGGTAGGCAGATAGCTAGATAGATAGGTAGGCAGATAGGTAGGTAGGTAGGTAGGTAGGTAGGTAGGTAGGTTTGATAACTTACTACAGTTTCTTTCATCGAACCCATCACCACAATCGTCGATGTCGTCGCAGAACCAGCTGTCTTCAACACACACAGAGTTGTCACAGTGGACCTCGCCTGGGGCACAGTCCTTGGTTTCTGTGATGGCAATGTACGGGTGTGTTAGTGGGTCAGGCATCTGTCACAGTGAAGGTGTGTTAATGGGACAGTTATCTGTCACCGTGAATGTGTGTTAGTGGGTCAGTCATCTGTCACAGTGAAGGTGTGTTAGTGGGTCAGTCATCTGTCACAGTGAAGGTGTGTTTCTGGGTTAGTCATCTGTCACAGTAAGGTGTGTTAATGGGTCAGGCATCTGTCACTGTGAAGGTGTGTTAGTGGGTCAGCCATCTGTCACAGTGAAAGTGTGTTAGTGGGACAGTCATCTGTCACAGGGAAGGTGTGTTAGTGGGACAGTCATCTGTCACAGAGAAGGTGTGTTAGTGGGTCAGGCATCTGTCACAGTGAAAGTGTGTTAGTGGGTCAGTCATCTGTCACAATGAAGGTGTGTTACTGGGTCAGGCATCTGTCACCGCAAAGGTGTATTAGTGGGACAGTCATCCGTCACTATGAAGGTGTGTTAGTGAGACAGGCATCTGTCACCGTGAATGTGTGGGGTAGAAGTTAGATAGTATTTATCTCTGACAGAAATGTAAATCATGTTTGCCTGTAGCTGAAGTTATTGCTATTTGTAGGTTAATGTAACCTCTGGTTGAGATAGGGAAGATGGAGTAACAACTAGAAGAGAGCATGCTGAAGTCAAATCTGGTTGACAGAGACAGTTAGGGTAAGTCAAAATACTTGCAGATATCCGTAGACGGAAATGTTTGCAGCCGTATGCTCAATTGGTAAAGGAAAGAGAAGACAGTGATGATGATGACAATGATGACGATAACAGTAGTAATGATGATTATCATGATGATAACAGTTATGATGATGCCGATAGATTAATATGTACGCTGTCTCTCGTAGCAGTTATCCTGATGTGAACATACAGACTCTTTCCCGGACGCAATGGTTTTGCATGCCTCTACGTTGACCCGGTTCTGATCATTAGTGCTACTAAAAGAAATGCTACAAAATTCCAACTAATCTGAGACTTGTTGACTGAGCTACACTGGGTCAGCCTGCAAGACAAACTATCATACATCATTTCTTGTATTAGTCTGTTGCACTTTCTCAGTCTCCTTACAATGTAAACCTTTGAGGCAAGTATGTGAACGGGTTCATTTTCTCTGTCCCTTCATAACGTTGGCAATCGGTTCACTTAAGATCTAGAAGAGATGATAACACCGCATCACCATCATCCATAGGCTTGCCCGGCGCGGAACTTTAACCCCATAGCATTCTTTCGAAATGTCTCCCTGTCTTAAGCCAGATGTCCTGCAACTCTTGTTGTGCTGTGTGTAAATTATCTGACCTTGCTCTCTTTAAAGATATAGTCTGTTACATCATCATCATCATCATCATCATCACCATCACCATCATCACCATCATCATCATCATCATCCACTTCTGCCGTCAAGCGTCGTGGGGAGGAATAATTTGTACTCCAGAGCCCGGTGGGCGGCACTGGATAGTGTCATTCCGTGTGATTGTACAATGTCTTTGATGTCGTAAATCTATTTTCTTCTTGGGCGTCCTTTTGGTCTCGTCGCAGATGATCTTTGATGTACGGCCAGTGATGGTAGTTGCTGATGTTGCATTCTAACGACATGGCCAAACCACTTGATCTTCTGTCTTTCAATAAATGTGGCACAAGGTGTTGATAGTCTGTTACACTGTGCTTCAAACAAGGCACACTAACCACAACCAGACGATGGATTTAGTTGTTACTCTACATAGCACAAAATCTGGGCTGGATTGTAGAGATCATGTGTTGCCAAAGCGGCAGAATTCATCTCTCGGCCTGCCCTGTTTAATCCAGAGGAAAGGTAACACAATATATCTGGAACCAGACAAGCAACAGATGCTCTGGATCAGTAAAACAATGTTTTAACTGTCCGCCGATTGGAGTTTCGATATCAGACCAATTGCCGACCAAGGCTTAGGGATTGGTCTGCCCGGCCATGACATTTAGTCTTAGGTTGGATTTCCTCGCACCAGGTTAAGGCGTGTACCCTTCTAATTGCGCTCATCCGCCCAAAGTAATTGGCAGAATGTTAGATATTGGGTTTGGTGAGCGTCGCCCAAATTCGACGCTAACAGAAAGCAGACAGTACCATCTTCTGTCATATAGCTCAGTCATATCTGACTCAGACCTAACTGTCATAGGATGGCTCAGTCATATTCGACTCAGACCTGACTATACTAATTATCTATGACATCTTGCATCCATCTACGCTGCAATATTCCTGATCTCCGCTTCCGCAGCACACCTCCCTCCATGATCTTTTCCAACATTCATATCTTTACATATATCCTCCCGAGGGATGCACGTGATGATATTAATGAAGACATGTGAGAAACTTACGACAGTCTAGTTCATCTGTGTTGTCGCCGCAGTCGTCCTCACCGTCGCACCTGTACTCAGAGGCCACACACTTGCCGTTCTTACACTTGACCTGGTGGTCACCGGTACAGTCGGTGGCTGTAGGCGAGACGGAGACACCAGATTAACCACTCAGTGCTAGCCAGATACCAGGTTAGCTAATTAGCCAGTGTACAAAACATACGTGTTTTAATTATGTACGACTGGTGCAAGATTAGTTAAGTGAGTAACACAGATAAGAGATTGTTTAACTCTCTACTACAGATACGAGATTATTTAACTCTCTACTACAGATACGAGATTATTTAACTCTCTACTACAGATACGAGATTATTTAACTCTCTACTACAGATACGAGATTATTTAACTCTCTACTGCAGACTCGAGATTATTTAACTCTCTATTACAGATACGAGATTATTTAACTCTCTACTACAGATACGAGATTATTTAACTCTCTATTACATATACGAGATTATTTAACTCTCTACTACAGATACGAGATTATTTAACTCTCTACTACAGATACGAGATTATTTAACTCTCTACTACAGATACGAGATTATTTAACTCTCTACTACAGATACGAGATTATTTAACTCTCTACTACAGATACGAGATTATTTAACTCTCTACTGCAGATACGAGATTATTTAACTCTCTACTACAGATACGAGATTATTTAACTCTCTACTACAGATACGAGATTATTTAACTCTCTACTACAGATACGAGATTATTTAACTCTCTACTACAGATACGAGATTATTTAACTCTCTACTACAGATACGAGATTATTTAACTCTCTACTACAGATACGAGATTATTTAACTCTCTACTACAGATACGAGATTATTTAACTCTCTACTACAGATACGAGATTATTTAACTCTCTACTACAGATACGAGATTATTTAACTCTCTACTGCAGACTCGAGATTATTTAACTCTCTATTACAGATACGAGATTATTTAACTCTCTACTACAGATACGAGATTATTTAACTCTCTACTACAGATACGAGATTATTTAACTCTCTACTACAGATACGAGATTATTTAACTCTCGATACGAGATTATTTAACTCTCTACTGCAGACTCGAGATTATTTAACTCTCTATTACAGATACGAGATTATTTAACTCTCTACTACAGATACGAGATTATTTAACTCTCTACTACAGATACGAGATTATTTAACTCTCTACTACAGATACTGCCGCTCTGCGACGAAGGGATTGCTAATGCGATTCGCAGTCTCGCAAACCACGTTCTAAACACAGCTGTGAGCGATTTGGCAGCAGACCGACTTACCTTAGTTTCTACAGAAAGTATGAATGCCGGTCATTCAGAAAGCAATGGCAAACTACTGAACGTAAACTTGCCAAGAAATCACAAACAGCCACAACATGATGGGGTTGACTGCGATGTACTATAAAGCATATGAAAATAACGTTCACTACAGATGTGAGATTATTTAACTGTCTACTACAGATACTAGACGTTTTTAACTGTGTAAGAGTAGTAGTAGTTGTAGTAGCAATAGTAGCAGTAAAAGTAGTGATGGTGATGGTAGTAGTAGTAGTATTAATAGTAATAGTAGTAGTTGTAGTACTAGTAGTATTAATAGTAGTACTAGTAGTAGTAGTAGTAGTAGTAGTAGTAGTAGTAGTAGTAGTAGTAGTAGTAGTAGTAGTAGTAGTAGTAATAGTAGTAGTAGTAGTAGTAGTAGTAGTAGTAGTAGTAGTAGTAGTAGTAGTAGTAGTGGTAGTAGTAGCAGCAGCAGCAGTAGTAGCAGCAGCAGTAGTAGTTGTAGTAGTAGTAGTAGTAGTAGTAGTAGTAGTAGTAGTAGTAGTAGTAGTAGTAGTAGTAGTAGTAGTAGTTGTTGTTGTTGTTGTTGTTGTTGTTGTTGTTGTCAGCGCTGTGAATACTCTGATCTAGCCACATGTATACTTACGACAATTTCGTTCGTCCGAACCGTCGAAGCAATCCCTCTCCGTGTCACAGACCCACTCGCCCTGGATACACATCCCGTCCTGACACATAAACTCGTTTACTGTACACGAGGCTGTGGCTAGATACATCAAACACTCGCTAGTTAACGCCACATGAAACTGCATTTATTTTAAAGTATAGGTGTTAAATGTGGCATTCACAGTCTGCCATAGTTACTCTGGGATGTAGAACAGTGTTTCCCAACATGGGGTCCACGCTCCACAGGGGGGCAATTCGATTGTTAAGGGGGGCAATTCGAAAATGTAAGAAATTGGCTGGATATAACAAAACGGGGAGACTTGAGATTGAAGTTAACTAAATTGGAACCTGACATAAAATCTCTTTGCAGCAAGCATCAAGCGCAGGGATCTCACAAAATTTAAATAATTACTAATAATTATAATAATATAGAAAAATCTGTCATTAAAATTATTTTGTACTTGAATTTCAGTTCTCCATTATATGTTTTGAAAATTTACTTATTGTGTTTGCTCAATAATTTCCTAGTGATTTCTTCCTAAATCCTATCGGTCCTTTGGCTAGGATCGGTTGAATTTGCTGCTCTCCCCCCAGTAGTGCGCCTGGTCTGTTCGGGGGCCGGGATTAGATGTGGGCCTGGTGGACCACTGCGGGCAATAGCTCACAGTGAGACAAAGGTCCACACAAAAAAGGGGGAGGCGGGGTAACCAGCTTGTCTGGGGTAACCGCCAAACCAAAAAAAAAATAAAAAATTCACTCAAAACACAACCGACACACAGGGACGCGGGACCTGGAGGTGGGGAATCTGGCCCCTCTGGGAACCGTGAGCCCTTCTAAAAAAAAAAAAAAATGCAAGTTTCTTTAATGAACATTTCAATTTTTGAATATTAAAAATGATGCATATGTTGTGGGGGGGGGGGGGGGGAGAGAGAATTTTAGAAAGGCGTAGGTGGGGCATAGCACAAAAAAGGTTGGGAAACACTGATGTAGAAGAATAAAATATTTTTACAAAATACATATTATACGTGCGAGTTAATACTACACCAAGCCGTATTTATTTTAACATAGAATTGTTAATGCTGGCATTCATAGTCTGCCTATATGTTACTCTGGGATATATAGGAATCAAGTAAAACACGCTGCATGAAATAGTGGTGAGTTAATGCAACATGAAAATTATTTATGTTAAAGAAAAGGTTGTAGTTCTGGTCTGCCAAATGTTACTCTGAGGTGTCGAGGAATAAAGTAACAAATAATAATAATAACCAAATTACAGTTTTACATGCACTGGGCCATATTCGGCATATGGTGCTCATTTTCATTATGTTCCAGATGTTTTGCAGAACGCCGTACTCATCATGGTCGGGCGAAGAGCCCCTCGGTCTCTTGTCATGTCTCTTGTCTAGCCCACCCTTGCACAAGATGAAGCAATCTTGAGATCATGTATGAGAGATCATAATGTAAAACATTCTTCGCAGAACGTTCCCCTCAGCTCAGCCTGCCGACAAGCGTCTCGATCCCTGGCCAGTTCTCATGCTCCCTCATGCCCTGGGTGTCTGTAGTATCCTGTGTCCAGCTTCGTGCTGCTAGACCCCAGCCTCTTCCCCCAGAAACATCGCCTTCGGTCACTGTTCTATCCCACCCATTGTGATGTTTGATGTGTCGAGGTATCTCAGTCACCCAGACATGAAATAGCTTATGAGCGGATTTTTCTTCTATGCTCAGATCTTGTAGAGCGTATTATCTTCTTCTGGTCCACGATGTTCCAGGAACTTTTCTGTAACGTTTCAACTCCACAGCCCCGATCTTCTTTAGTGATTGCTTCAAGGTCGACGACCTATGACGTATGTTGCCATGACGTGTTCTCACAGACTGTCCTTGAACTTGTTTACTGATGTTGTGATGTGCGTTTTTAATATTGTTTAACTGATTCAGTGCCGTGGGATGATTCATCGCGTTAAGCGGCTTCCCGTATCTGCCAAGAGCTTTTTTTTTCATGGTTGAAATGTTTTCATTGCATTAGTAAGGCAGGGAAGTAAATACCTGGATAGCTTGGCCATGTGGTATGGTCGAGATAAGAACACAGAGCTGATCCACGACTCTGGTGATCGTGTTAGATGGCGAAACATGATCGTCCACGCTTATCAGTATGACAA
Organism: Cepaea nemoralis; assembly: GCA_014155875.1. NCBI lineage: Eukaryota > Metazoa > Mollusca > Gastropoda > Stylommatophora > Helicidae > Cepaea > Cepaea nemoralis. The sequence continues at coordinate 36,631 of JACEFZ010005248.1, forward strand.
ATAATGATGATGATTTTAGACTAGATCCATTTGGGAGCCCACGTCAATTTAAAGAATCCATCTCGATGGGGAATGGAACGCATGGCCACTGAGTGGCAGGCGAGAGTACGAACCTCTGCGCCACCGAAGCTCCCATACGAATCCCGAGAATGGATTTTAAAGGCGGAAAGCTATAAACGTGAATCAAAACAGGACAACACGGCAGAGACGGCAACCCTAATCGCCATACCTTGCCTCTTGACAATATTAGTCCTGGAGTTAGGTCCTGCGACTGTCCTCGAACTCTTCTTAGTTGCTGATGCTGCAACAACAAAAGCGACAACAACCACGACCAGAAGCTTCATTGACATCTTCATTCTCGTTGTATCAGATTTCACACAAAGTATAATATATCGGAGTCTCTTTGGAGCAAGTAGCAGTTCTCTGTGCTGTCTTTTATAGATTCTAGACTTTGATAGAAATAGACGAGTTAGCGTATTATCTGGTCACGTGCGGTTTATTGTTGTTGTTGGTGTTGATGTAAAAGTGCATAATTTATCGAAATCTATAGCTTCTACCTTATCTATGAACGGAGCTGTAATTCAGGTTACATTACATCTCTGACTTGATTATCTATTTTTTAAGGTGAGGCGAGAGCACTGAGCTGATCCACGACTCTGGTGATCGCATGAGATGGTTAAACATGACCGTCTATGCTTATCGTCATGGTACATGATGGTTGATGATGATTAATGTCTGTGGTTTGGGGGTTAGTGAGACCGCAGTTTCATAATTCCCCGACACAATTAGTCGAGAGTTCGAAATTAACAGCGGGAGATTTGGAAGCAGACCGATTTGCGTTGATTTTCATGATATGAGACGTCGGCCGTTCATCTGAGTAGCAAATAAAAATATTAATTATGAGTAATACACCTTCATAAAAATATATGTTTACAGAGAGGGCTGACGAGTCGTGATTGCCGATGCCTGCAGCAAACCAGAAACCCGAAGAAGAAAACGATAAAGACGAACAACGGCAGTGGACATGTGGTTTCTGGGGACATGGACAGGACAAAAAACCACTGAGTAAGTCCTACAAGAAGCTGAAGAAAACAGTAAACTCATTGCAGAAATTAGACGCGGGCAGTGAAAATTGTTTGAACACGTTATGAGAAGACATAAAGTGGAGAACTCGGTGATAACTGAGACAGACTGAGGGGAGGGGGGGGGGGAACAGGGGGGAGGCAGAGAAGTAAATATCTGGATGGCTTGGCCACGTGTCATGGTCACGTCGTGGCAGTCACGACAAGGACACTTAGCTGATCCACGACTCTGGTGATCGAGTGAGATGGCGAAATATGGCCGCCCACGCTTATCGGCATGGCACATGATGATGATGGTGAATAATGAAGGCGAGTTTTGAAGAAATATTGATATATTATGTATGCTATTACTGTGTGTATATTGTGTATAGAACTGTTAGGTCATCACGGCTGGGAGAGAATGGTGCTGCAGGGAGTGACCAGAGGATCTGACCAACACTCAGAACTCCTAGGAAATGCCAGACAGACACATAGACTACTATCGGTACTATCAGTATTGAGACTCTTCGCTGGCTGTTGCAGATAAGACGGGGCACGTATGGAAATGTCCGGAGTGATGTGATGTCGGTTCTTAACTCGGCTCATCTACGGTGGCTAGGATATGATTGGGGTTAACACGTGGATTCTTGTACTCTAAACATTTGAGCTAACGTGTGAAATATAAATATGCTTAGTTAGTTTAGTTTAGTCGACGGATCAACATCACGGCACACGGGTGTAACCCATAAGTGCTCCGTTCTACCCCTAATCCAAGCCTGAGTCAGGAGAATCTCAGCTCAATGCACGAACTCCGTAGCACCTGCGAGAATCCTGAAAATACTTTGGGTAGATTTTTAAATCGAAATCTCTCTCTCTCTCTCGCTCTCTCTCTCTCTCTCTCTCTCTCTCTCTCTCTCTCTCTCTCTCTCTCTCTCTCTCTCTCTCTCGCTGCTCTCTCTCCCTCTCTCTCCCTCTCTCTCTCCCTCGCTCTCTCTCTCTCTCTCTCTCGCTCTCCCCCCCCTCTCTTCTTGCATATACTTTGCACATGTCCACATACACCAGCATTTTGTCTGTTGAGGTGTGTCTATGTATGTACGCGTGTTCACGCATATCAGTCCACCCAGACCTTAAGACTCGCCCCTATAATAACACAATGGGGTTTTGGTTAGTACCACCTTCAATCTTACGCGCCTCCTACCCCGCCCCCTTCCTTCTATATGGTCCCTGAACCGTAACACCCAGCACCGGGTATAACAACACATCCGAGATTTTCTTAGTTATTTCCAGATCCGAACGGTGAGGTGAGTATGCACGTTTTTCTCTAGTAACATTTTTTCAATTAAACATTTATTTCAACTAACATTCTTTTCAATTAACATTTTTTTCAATTCTCATTTTCTCTTCATTGCTTCCATTATTCCATGCTTTTGTTCTTCTCGTCCTGTCATCACCTTCTGATGTAATCACAGGAGTTCTCCTTGACTGTATGTTGTGTTTGTGAATGTGTTTGTTTGCTGATGAAGGCTAATCGCCGTAACGTTCTGTATGTGTCTTAACTCTGTTATGTAAAGCTGCACTACTTTGTGTCATTTTATATTGTTTACACTTTCACAGCTTTACCGCAGTTCCACCAAATTTTATTCAAGGATTTTTGTGGCACGTTGTGAGAAGAAATAAATTGGAGAAATTGGTGACAACTGGCAAGATTGAGAGAAGGCAGAGAGGTAAATCTAGATGGCTCGACCACATGGCATAGTCGGGACAAGGACACAGATCTGATCCACGACTCTGGTGATCGTGTGTGATGGCTAAACATGACCGCCTTTGTTTACCGGCATGGCACATGATGATTATGAATATAATAATAATGATGATGGTGATGATGATGATGATGATGATGATGATGATGATGATGATGATTATGCACCTGGACAGATACAAAGAAATACAAAGAACAATGAAATAAAGAACCCCATTTCGCACCATGACGTGTTTTTGGTACATGTTGTTATCGCCACATTTTATATTAATCGCCGCTCAATTGGTAATGTGGTCAACATCTGGAGACTCGCCTTAGCTTCCCAGAAAACGCGGTTCTGGTACATACGAGGGGGATTCAAATGAAAACCTTACCAGTGTCATAGACATTACAAAATCCATGCCATTGTTTTTAACCTGTCAATATTGTTTTTTTAATGATGTCAAGAGTGCTAAGCATGTGACATCACGGTGCAGAGGAACGCGTTAACGTCCTAAGTACAGTTTAAAGACGGCCGCCCCACTTTTGAAATGCACCAAACAGTAGCAGCGTTCTGTTATCTGCTTTTTGATGTGTGAAGGGGTGAAACCTATAGAAATTCATCGGCGAATGACAGTCAATATGGTGACGCATGCCTGTCAGTCCAGCAAGTGTATGAGTGGAGTAGGAAGATTCAAAAACGGCGTGACTTCTGTGACAGACAGTTCACGACCGTGTCAGGTACCCCGATTAGTGACCACAGAGTCTATCTCTCTGCAGGAATCCAAGCACTTTATCGGCGCTGGAGAACTTGCATTGAACGCAGAAAAATGATACATTTGTTCTTTACTTTTTCAGAATATATTCACAAACAAAAAAAAACAAACCATCAAACACATTTAAGGGTTTCATTTGAAACCTCCACGTAGTTTAGGCTGGATTGACCTGGCTGCCTTGACCAATGAAAAAAAAATAATCCCAACCTCAAAGGGGATTTAAACACATGACTGCCGGGCCGGCAGGCAAGCCTACTAATTACTGTGCCACAGCCGCTACCTTGGTAAAATATGTCAGGGAATAGACTGTGCAGTCTGTGTGTGTGTGTGTTTGTTTTTTTTTTTGTTTTTTTTTTTAAACTTTTTCAGTCTCATAATGTTTCGCAGCAGATGTCACGAGAGCAAAATAATCACTTTGAATAATCAGAGGCTAGTCACAAACTGAATTTGGCAACTGTGGAAGCCAGATTTCTTTACTATGTTCTGACCAAATATACAAAATGCCAGAACTCATTACACGTTGTCTGGGATTCATATGGAAGATGAATTCACTGTCTTTGATTCTTCACACGTGGGGAAATAAAGCATTGGGGTGAGAATTATGTTTTAGAAAATAAACGATAAACAATAAAATACGAATGGTACAAATTATTGTCGTCATCATTATCAGCATTATAATCATCGTCATCAGCAGTGTTATTATTATTATTATTATTATTATTATTATTATTATTTATTATTATTATTATTATTATTATTATTATTATTATTATTATTATTATTATTACACACTTAAAGGTGAGACTCATAAATATATTTGAATTCTTGGTGACCAGTTAATGTAATTTTTACGTCACATAAGAAAGGCTAAATAATTCAACCAAACAAAATCAACAAACTCAGCAATAATTAAATTTATTAACCTATATTCGACAGTAGAACAAACCAGCCGGTCCATGACCGAAAGCAACTTATTTCATTATTTTTTAATAATTAGTGTATCACCTTGATCAATGTTCTTTTAAATTTGGCTGAACGTGACTTTCGTACACTTAAAAAAAAAAGTGTGACACGTCCTTTACACTGAGATGCGTAGATTGGTTCAAAATACTTGTATCAAACAGTAACTACGTGTTTAGATTGATCTAACAGAGTACGTGAATGTATGCTGATTACAAAAACATTCTGTGTACGTGCTGTTTCTTCTCAAGGCAGTTAAACTACGCACAAGGTCAAAGTTCGATAGACTAAGTTCACAAAAGTTGTAGCATGGGAAACTGGCATAGAACCCGTCATCGTCATCTTCAAGTAGTTATCTTCATACTGAAGGTCTGCTATAATGAGTCTTCTACACCTGTTGTCCTTGGTTTTTATAGTGCATGCACATAAGCTTCTTACGGACCACTGCTGGAAATGTTCTACCTACCTGTAACTTTGTCTTCCATCCCATAGCTGAATGTTTTCGTAACTTTTTAATCATCTGTAACTTTGTCTTCCAGTCCACCCGCTAGATACTGTCTACAACCTGTAACATTCTCTTCCTGTCCATGGCTGGATACTGTCTACCACCTGTAACATTCTCTTCCTATCCATGGCTGGATACTGTCTACCACCTGTAACATTCTCTTCCTGTCCATGGCTGGATACTGTCTACCACATGTAACATTCTCTTCCTGTCTATGGCTGGATACTGTCTACCACCTGTAACATTCTCATCTTGTCCATCGATGGATACTGTCTACCACCTGTAACATTCTCTTCCTGTCCATCGCTGAAAGCTTTCTTAACTTTCTACCACCTGTAACATTCTCTTCCTGTCCATGGCTGGATACGGTCTACCACCTGGTAACATTCTCTTCCTGTCCATGGCTGGATACTGTCTACCACCTGTAACATTCTCTTCCTCGCCATCGCTGGATAATTTCTACCACCTGTAACATTCTCTTCCTCTACATCGCCGGATACTTTCTACCCACCTGCAAAATTCTCTTCCACTCAACCTCTGGACGCGTTATTAACATTCTACACACCTGTAACTTTGTCTGCCAGACCACCGCTGGATGCTTTCTTAACTTTCTACACACCTGCAACTTTGTCTTCCTCTGCACCGCCGAAAGTTTTTTTTAACTTTCTACCCACCTGTAACATTCTCTTCCATTGCACCGCTGAAAGCTTTCTTAACTTTCTACACATCTGTAACTTCTTCCTGTCCACCGCTGAAAGCTTTCTTAATTGTCTTTCAGTCCTCCGCTGGATACTTTCAACCCACTTGTAACATTCTCTTCCACTCAATCGCTGGATTATTTTCCCACCCACCTGTAACATTTTTTCCAGTCCATCGATGGATATACCTTTAACATTCTCTTCTAGTCTATCGCTGGATACTTTCTACCTGTAACATTCTCTTCCAGTCCATCGCTGGATAGTTTCTACCTGTAACATTCTCTTCTAGTCCATCACTGGATACTTTCTACCTGGAACATTCTCTTCCAGTCCATCGCTGGGTACTTTCTACCCACCTGTAACATTTTCTTCCACTTCATCGCTGGATGCCTCCCACATGTAACATTCTCTTTCAGTACATCGCTGGATGTTTTCTACCTGTAACATTCTCTTTCAATTGATCGCTGGGCCACCTTCCAGCCGTGTGCCCATCTTCGTGTTGATTGACCCCCGCTCCTTTCTACCAGGAATCTTGCATCCTATCATCTTTTTGTCCACGTCGCTATGTCGTTTAATATGGGCACAGTTTGTCAGTCTCTTAGACACCTAGACGTTTACGAGCCAGTTTTCTTCGATATTCAGATCTGGTAGAATGTCAGTATTTCTCTTCTTCTTGGTTCATAATATTCTAAAGTGGATGTCAGTATTTTTCTGTTTCTTGGTCTAGAATATTCTAAAGTAGAATGTCAGTATTTCTCTGTTTCTTGATCTACGATATTCTAAAGTAGAATGTCAGTATTTCTCAGTTTCTTGGTCTACGATATTCTAAAGTAGAATGTCAGTATTTCTATGTTTCTTGGTCTACGATATTCTAAAGTAGATTGTCAGTATTTCTCTGTTTCTTGGTCTACGATATTCTAATGTAGAATGTCAGTATTTCTCTGTTTCTTGGTCTACGATATTCTAAAGTAGATTGTCAGTATTTCTCTGTTTCTTGGTCTACGATATTCTAAAGTAGATTGTCAGTATTTCTCTGTTTCTTGGTCTACGATATTCTAAAGTAGAATGTCAGTATTTCTCGGTTTCTTGGTATACGATATTCTAAAGTAGAATGTCAGTATTTCTCTGTTTCTTGGTCTACGATATTCTAAAGTAGAATGTCAGTATTTCCCAGTTTCTTGGTCTACGATATTTTAAAGTAGAATGTCAGTATTTTTCTGTTTCTTGGTCTACAATATTCTAAAGTAGAATGTCAGTATTTCTCTGTTTCTTGGTCTATGATATTCTAAAGTAGAATGTCAGTATTTCTATGTTTCTTGGTCTACGATATTCTAAAGTAGAATGTCAGTATTTCTATGTTTCTTGGTCTACGATATTCTAAAGTAGATTGTCAGTATTTCTCTGTTTCTTGGTCTACGATATTCTAAAGTAGAATGTCAGTATTTCTCTGTTTCTTGGTCTACGATATTCTAAAGTAGATTGTCAGTATTTCTCTGTTTCTTGGTCTACGATATTCTAAAGTAGAATGTCAGTATTTCTCTGTTTCTTGGTCTACGATATTCTAAAGTAGATTGTCAGTATTTCTCTGTTTCTTGGTCTACGATATTCTAAAGTAGAATGTCAGTATTTTTCTATTTCTCGGTCTACGATATTCTAAAGTAGAATGTCAGTATTTCTCTTCTTCTTGATCCATGATATTCTAAAGTAGAATGTCAGTATTTATATTCTTCTTGGTCCACGATATTCTAAGGTAGAATGTCAGTATTTCTCTTCTTCTTGGTCCATGATATTCTAAGGTAGAATGTCAGTATTTCTCTTCTTCTTGGTCCATGATATTCTAAATTAGAATATCAGCATGTCTCTCCTTCTTGATCCATGATATTCTAAGGTAGAATGTCAGTATTTCTCTTCTTCTTGGTCAGCGATATTCTATGTACTTTTCTATAGCATTTAAGTTCAAGAGCTCAGATTTTAATCTTTAGTGATTACAAAATTGCCCATGACACACATCCATATGTCACAGAGATATAGTCACATGTATTCACATTACAAACACGTATGCAAACAATTATCATTATCGCCTCACCACGCAAACATCGCACTGGAGACAATAGCAAACGACCAATAATATGTAATACCAAATTAATTGTCAAGTTAAACATGGCATCCAACGAACTATCAAGAACAACAGTGTGAACAAAAACAATGAGGTAGACAACGGATGTTACACTAAGAGGCATGACAAGAAACGAGGAGTTAACACAGGCCTTGCTTGCTTAGTGTTGGGATGTATATCAGCCACACATCGTTTTATTTTGATTTTCCTTCGAGCTGTATGTGCTTACTCAAATTGTTATGTCTTAATGTTTGATTTTAACTGATCCAGTATCAAACAACAAGTATGTTTGGACCACACATGGTACGCAATCAAATGAACAAGTATTATACTGTTAATTTCAGTTCATTGATCAATGAAATTGCAGAAGGTACCATAAAACAAAACAAATAGCCTGATAATCCTAGTAAGGAGATATATCGTCCTTCTCTTCAAATGGGAGTTCAAATTTGGCCATATATTATCCTTCGACACTTCTCTTCTACTTCTTCTTCTCTTCTTCAGCGTTCCGAGCCATTGAGGTTCTTTGCTGCAGATACAATCCGTCTCCATTCGTCTCTCTGGTTGACCCTCTCTTGCCAGTCGTTGATTCCAAGTGCTTGTATTCCATGTTCCAAATCTCAAAAGTCCTTTAACGTTCCAAGGTCGATGTCCAAATAAGTCAGTCCGAATTCGAGGCTCATGTATCTGTTTCGTGACAAAATGTTTTTTTTTTACAAAGGTGGGGATGTTAACCCCACGCTTCAACCCCCAACCTGGAGGACCAGGGTGTTTCTCTTTGTCTGTTCTCTACCCTTTGACCTGTCCGGCTTGGGAGGCTCCTGCTGGTAGCTACGCTACCGCCGGCATAGCTCTCAGGGTCATTGAGAAACTCAAGCTCCCCCACCACGACAAGGTGGAAACACCATCGGGGGAGATCCTTCGACACTGAATCAGTTAAATACAAAATAATAATTATGTGTTCCATTTAACACTCAGGTAAGTAAACCGTGTCTGTTTTTGTTATCTCTCACTTTTTCGTACTGGTCACACATACCGAATTGTTTTCATGCTATATTGTAATCTTTGGAATATTCTTTTCACTTCTACTGAAATATGCCTTTTCGTGATCAGGATGGTGGTATATACATTCACTCACGCTCAGATGGCTGCCTCTACAATGCTCAGAGATTGAAGGCCAAGACCAAACTTAGGAGGGTACTGATCAGAGAATTGCTTTTTGCAGATGATGCTGCAGTTACGACCCACTCTGAGGAAGAATTGCAATGTCTACTATCTGCATTCTCCAATGCTTGTTCTGAATTTGGTTTAACAATTAGCAAAAAGAAGACACAGATTATGTAACAAGGTGCACATGGTGTACCATCGATCTTTATGGACGACGCCGAACTGGAGATAGTAGACCATTTTACATATCTAGGATCAGTGGTAAATAGCAAATTATCCCTAGATCAGGAAATCAACATCCGGATTGGTAAGGCAGCAACAACAATGTACAGGTTAAGAAAAAGAGTCTGGGAGAACAGGAAGCTTACTGCCAAAACAAAAGTCCGTGTCTATCAAGCCTGTGTCCTTAGTACTCTTCTTTATGGCAGTGAAACCTGGACAACTTACTCACACCAAGAGAAACGTTTAAACAGCTTTCATATGCGGTGTCTGCGAAGAATTCTTGGTATTAAGTGGAAAGACAAAATCACAAATACTGAAGTATTGGAAAGATCAGGTTGTGTGACGGTTTATTCCATGCTCAGTCTTCGTAGACTTAGATGGATAGGACATCTTAGCAGGATGGATGATGGTAGAATACCAAAGGACATCTTTTTGTGGTGAATTACAGTTGGGTAGAGATCTCAGGGTCGGCCTCTACTACGATACAAAGATGTGTGTAAGCGGGACATGATTGATACAGGCATTGATAATGCACACTGGGAGCAAGTCGCCGCTGAACATGTTTCATGGAGGGCAAGCATCAGAAATGGAATAAAGACAAAGGAGAAAATTATTGCAGATAAGTCACACACCGAGCGTGTGAGACGTAAGATGGTACATGATGGTGGAAATGACCACGTGTTCACATGCACCCACTGTGAACGGACATTTACAGCGCGAATTGGCCTTATCGGTCACATTCGCTACCGCCATAGGTAAAAGCTATTATGCCTTTTTAAAGCACAAACTATCGTCTGTCAAGGTGGCAAGGTGCCATGATGATATTGTAATTCCTGCTGCAGCCATGGCTTCTCTTATCTAGAAAAACTTCAGTGCATGCTTGCCTTGTGTAATATATTTGGTGATGAGAAAGCACAATAAGAACCTGGGTAAGGTGTTTGCTGAGAAACAACTGTCCTGACACATCATAATGAAGAATGTGATGATGATGATGATGATGATGATGATGATGATGATGATGATGATGATGATGATGATGACGATGACGATGATGATGATGGTGGTGGTGGTGATGAGAATGCAGATACTATTATCAAGGCCAACATATTCAATGTAATTATGACAGACAAATATATGACGAGATACAATAAGTAATCAACATGAACTTACACGAAAAATTACTGAGTAAAACCCAAATTTCGCCCATATGCTATAGCAGGGCGTTCAAGGGGTGATAAACAGGGTGTTTGTAAAGTCTCACTAGAATTTATATGTTGAACAGCTGTTTGTTGGAGAGTATGTTTTCCGTTTGCAAGAAGGAAAACATACTCTCCAACAAACAGCTGTTCTACATACAAAGTGTAGTGAGACTTTACAAACACCTTTAAAGGGAAACTATGTGATTACTTGAAAGATCGAGGTGAAGAGAGGTAGAGACAGACCGAGAGAAAGGATGCTTGATGGATTGAGACGGTGGCAAAAAGGATTATCATCAGCAGAGTTGATCCAGAGCACCAACGATCGAGATCTGTGGATAGCCATAAACGCATACTCCAGCTGGCAGGGCACTTGATGATGATGATGATTTGGCTAAGACGATCAAGATTTTTGTGGACACGTTACGAGTATACATAAATTTGAAAACTTTGTGACAACTGGCAGAATTGATGTCTGGATGGCTTGGCCGCATGGCGTGATCGGGACAAGAACATAGCGCTGATGCAAGACTGATGATGATCGTATGTTATAGCGAATTATGTCTATGATGAGTTGGCACAGTGTGGGAGACAGGAGGATTTCTACAGCGTCTTTCTGGACAATCTTCAAATGGACAAACCTGCCACTGAGCAAGCGATCGGGAAAAGCCTTGTGTGGTAATCAAAATGTCTGCAATGAGACAAAACCTAGTTGAGCAAGAAATAAGCACAGTGCAGAATGTGGTTTAGATATTAATATGCCCAAGCATACCTTCTGGCCTAGAGAGACAACAGTGGAAGAGTAAACTTTATGGACCGCTGAGTGAACTAACAAAAGACTGTTAGATTCATACAAGAGACAACATCGCAGTTATAGATAGATTTCAAGCGAACGAAAGAAGAAGAAGAAGATATTAATATCCACAAATCGAAAACTGTGATAAAAAATATCAGTGGAGATGAGAGGCTATCAGTGAAAATCACAGCAAACGAGGAGATACTAGAACAAGTCACAAGTTTATCCCATCTGGGACATATAATAACAGATGACGGGAGAAGTGAAACAGAAATGTAAAAAAGACAATAAGAATGCCCCCCCCTCCACCCTCCCCCTTCCCCCCCCCCCCCCCCCAAAAAAAAAACAACAACATATTTTGAACAACATGTCATCAGTATTACATTATCGTCCAGGGAGATAACACCGCGTTAAAAAGGGAATTGTTATGTATATGCAAGACTACTGTATGGCGTGGAAACCTGGGCAATGAACACGCGATTAGAAATCCCAATAGGCCATTGAGATGTGGATATACAGAAGAATATGTCGTATTTCATGGAAACAAAAACAATGAAATACAGAGGTTCTAGAAAAACTGGGAATGGAAAGAGAGTTGATGAAAGAAATAAAACAAGAGGCAAGAGAAATATTTCGGCCACGATAAAAGACATAAAACTCTTATAAACATCACACTGAAGCAAATCGAGCAAGAGTTAAAAACGATAAAAGTGGGAAGATAACATCAAGAGATTGACGAACATCAGTCTGACAGATTGTACAATCACAATCAAGACGGGAGACAGTTGGAGATCCTTAGCAGCCAACCATCGTTGTGGAGACGGCACCTGATTGAAGTGAAACAATACTGTTTAAACAGGTCTATAATAAAATACAAACGGAAATTAGAGCTACGTATCGACTGCGTGCCCATAACACTACTAGTATGTACTCAGTTAGAGTGCAACAAGGGTAGTTATAATCTATACACTTCGATATCAACTGAGCGCTTATGGGCGTGTTCAATGTCGCCATTATGGGCGTGTTCATTGATGTAACTCCGTGTCTGATTAACCAATCCAATAGTATAACAACCAATCGACTCCCCATTGTTCCCGAAATAGACGGTGTGTCGTCTTCATGCAGCATGTTGGAATCCCCGTAGCTTTAATTGTCCTGTTGTCTGCTATTCCTCTACTGTCGACTCCTCTCCTTTGTCTTCTATGCACGTCAATCAATACTTTATATACGATGTTTAGTTTAGCCCTGCTGTAAGAATTAGAAGCTAGACTGAGCCAGGCCAGCGTTTCTCGACTGCTGGCGACTGCACGATTTAATCCACGTCTGCAGTTTGTGCCAGTGTCCAGGCTGCGGTCACTCTTTGTCCCTGGACACAACAACTGGACGTCCATGGCTCCACTTATTTAACAGATCCTTAGAATTACACGTACGTCGCCTTTCTTCTTATTCCTCGCATGTTTTGATCCTGTTTTATCTACTTGCGGTGACACGATTTTCTAACTAACTGTTGTTTGTTTGGTAACCACATTGAAACTCAAACTGAAAGTTAAAATACAAATTGTTTTCAAAGAAACTCGTTTTCAGTTTGTAAGTTTTGTCCACTATGGCCGGAGTTGACCGGACCGCTTGTCAAAGCCGGAAAGTTGGCCTCCCTTAGAATAATATTACGCTATTTCAATAGTGAGATATACATGTTTATTTAGAAAATTAAAGGAACATAGTTTGCGTATTCCAGATCTGTTCATTGTATTTGTACAATTGTATATTAACCCTGTTAGGACGGAACAACATTGGGTCAAATTTAGCTTTCCCTCTGAAGAAGACGGAGTCATTTTTTTGGAGTACAGAAATGACTGAAGTGACAATTTTGAAAATTCAAAAAAAAAAATAATAAAACATTAGAACCCTATAAGTATATATGTATATAAAAGTATATATATTCTTAAAGACGATATAGTAAAGTTTATTTCTGTGTATGGTTGAAGTTGTTTTGTTCATGTTTATGCAAATTTGGTGACATCATTTGTGTTTTGTGAAAATATGAATTGGTACTAAATATTTAAAAACAAAATGGTACTCACCTAAAATTTCCTCATTGAATACCTACACCACTTTAGAATAATTTTAAACACATGGTTAAATAAACAACAACTATGAAGTCCCTTTTGACATTTGTAATATGTGGGCTATCATCTGGTGACGTTTTTTGGTCCGGACATCGCATTGAATGGATATAGATGAACACGATCCTCTTTATTCCCAATACACAAAACCAAGGGGACACGAGGTCGAAATCCTCATGGGCACTTTCTGTATCACTACAGTCATTATCTGACAGTCCTGAACTGTCAAATCGCTACTATCACAGCTAGTTAATGCTAGCACGTCTTCGGGTTCAAAGCTGGCCATTTTAAAAATAAAAAGTCCACGAACAACTAGGTGACTTCGCAAAGAAAGCACAAAATAATATCCACTTGTTTGAATCCGCTAACCAAATGGCCATTTGCAAGCTAAAATGGCCGGGGATTGCAAGGAAGCATTTGATTGGTCTGTACTATTAAAAGCAAACCAATCATAGCAGTTCTTACAACGGGGCTGAAGGAATCGGACGATTCGGGTTTTTCACTACGACCGTTTGGTGACATCATGGCCGATTTTTCGGCCGGGCAGGAGTAAAAGGGTTAATCATTAATGATAATATAGGAGGTTCCATCATGATTTTCAGTGTGAGTATTTATTATTTACTAATGAGACCACCACAGTAGACAGGCCTTGAAAAACAAAATCTAATGGTACCTCAATGGTATGTCAATTCTAAGTAGAGATATTCACATTTTTGTGAAGGTGAAACGAGCTATGATTTCGCATGTTCCCCATACTTTTTGGAACTCTTCAGTGTGTCCATTACCTCCGCCACTGGTCTGTGCGTTCTGTGCGTGTGAGATGGTCTCAAACGGATATGACAACTGACTTCAAAAGTATGTTCCGTCATGTTATATGATTAACAAAATACTACAAGTATACAAATAAATGCTGGTCTCTCTGGCCGAGGGGTTACAACACTTTCTCCATAATCCCGTTTATCACGCAGAGTCTCGTAGCGGGTGAGAACTGGGAGTGGTTCGTTCCCCGCTGGTGACTTGCGGGATAACTGAGCCGGCCGCTCAGAAAGCAATGGCAAACTACTGAGGGTAATCTTGCCAAGAAATCAACAGACAGCTGAAAGATGCTGCTGTTGACAGCGATGTCCTGTAAAGGATATGCAGAAAAAAAAAATAAAAAAAAAAAAATTATTAATATTCTTTAAACTTGTATTCTCTTTAACTTTAGTAGGTCAAATTGCATGTTTGAGCAAACTCCAATCAATATTCAGAATTATTCGCGTCGGCCGCCGTCTTGGCTTTCCATTCACAAAGACCAAACAACATAAACCATCCCCGCAGAAACAATTTTGTAATACCACAAATGGAAGATGATTGGCGATGAAACTCTCCAAATATAAGTAGAATTGGGTGCAGAATTTGAAAATCCATCTCAAAATATTCAAAGATTTACAAATATAGCTCTAGAAAATAAAATTACTTATCGTGTACCAAATAATTACATTTATTTAAAAGGTCATAATAATTTCAACCAATCGCTTTGCACGGAATATTAGACTAACCTTTTTAACTTAACCTAAGATGGCGTCTGCTATTGTCATGTGATATTTGAATGAATGACGTCATAAGCATGAATGGTTTTTACAGCTGCCATTTTGGGGACACAATGAGTCAGGCTGGGGTGGCATCGCATATCACTTCTGGTTTAAGTTCAGGTAGGGGCATGATCGAATAACCTAATAATAATGATTTTTTTTTCTTAAAAAAAATGCGTACAGGTTTATCTTAAACCTGCTTAAACTTTAAGTAAAGTTAATTATCATGGGAATTTGAATAATAATTAATAGGTCCTGTTTCACAAGCCTTGGTCTTGGGCCAAAAGCTGCTATGAAATATGTTTATATTTAATATTTATAGCAACGCAATCTAGTATTATTGTACCAAACCCATTTATAAACACAACAAAAGTAAGAAAACTGTCTTGAGTACTTTCTTTATTTTTCATTTATTTTTAGTCACACTTTGAGAAATGTCTCTTAAACTACAATTGACCTCTCAAACTAACCACATCATACAATCATTCATTCACATCAGAACTCTTTCAATCCCAGAAAATTTTACAGCAATGCCAACAAGGGACTTGACCGCTATAAAAACAAAAGTACATTACTTTTAATGAGGACACATCAAATAGTACAAGAACTTGTAGTGACCGCTGGGCAGGAAGCAAGTAGTTAGTCACTGGGGGCGCTAGATTTTGTGTGTGTATTCTGACCCTCTTGAGAACTGAATCTTTCCTGTGGCAACATCTGGATGTAAGTCATAGACCATTTCTCAGTCACCGCAGAAGACTTTTGAACTTAATGTTATTCAACAGTTCTTTAGGAAATCAACTGCGGAACACTTTGAGGCCACTAAGACAGTTCATAAATAAATACACATAGTATTGATTGGTGCTCATAGAAGTGAGAAGAAGGAAGTAGAGACTAAACGGATGCATTAAACAACATAAAAC
This sequence comes from Cepaea nemoralis, assembly GCA_014155875.1. NCBI lineage: Eukaryota > Metazoa > Mollusca > Gastropoda > Stylommatophora > Helicidae > Cepaea > Cepaea nemoralis. Next base: position 52,483 of record JACEFZ010005248.1, read on the forward strand.
TTACAAAGCCATAGTTACCAACTGGGATTCAAACCTCTCATTTCCAAATGATGACTGTGCCTCTCTGCAGGAACAAGTATACTTCGACGCATAACTAACAAGATACCCCTACAGTGCTTATATTTTAAACCAAGAAAAATAAACATAATGGCAATCTGCAAGATCTTAAACACTGAAGAAAACAACAGATTCATAAATAGCGTCGTATCTCAGAAACTGAAATAGTTTGACCGTAATAAATGTCACAGTGGCTTGGAGAGAGCGGTGATGGAAGGCGTCATTTCTGGAAGGAAAGACAGGTATCAACCAGCACAAAGACGGACAAGGGACATTGCTGACACTCTGAGCTAGCGGATGCATGAGGCAAGAGAACTAACACGGGATAGCAGGCTGTGATGAGAGAGATGTATGGCCAAGACCCGCTATACGATGATGATGACATTGCAGACACATTGGGCTGACGGTTGCATGAGGCAAGAGAACTACAAGGGATAGCAGGCTGTGGTGAGAGAGATGTATGGCCAAGACCCGCTGTACGATGATGATGACATTGCAGAGAAATTTGGGCTGGCGGATGCATGAGGCAAGAGAACTAACAAGGGATAGCAGGCTGTGGTGAGAGAGATGTATGGCCAAGACCCGCTATACGATGATGATGACATTGCAGACACATTGGGCTGACGGTTGCATGAGGCAAGAGAACTACAAGGGATAGCAGGCTGTGGTGAGAGAGATGTATGGCCAAGACCCGCTATACGATGATGATGACCTTGAAATAATGTAAAACAGTAAGAGAACACATGATGCTGAAGTTGGCAATCAAAGGAAAAGACACGCAGTGTGTACTGTATTTGATGTATAAGAATACGCTACGAGAAGTAAGACTTTCGCGGGAACCAGGTAATGACTGTGAATCCACAACCATGATCAGACTGCGAGAACTGCAAATTAAAAGAGGGGTGGCCAAACAAGAACACTATGCAGGAAGCCAAAGAAGATTGATAAAGCAACACAGAACTAGAGTCGTTAGCCGCTACACGCTTCAGGATTTGCTGAGGAGGTATCCGAGCACTTATGGACTGAATGGTTCGAGTGCAGTGAGGATGATCTGTCGACTAACTAACTAACTTTGATGAACAAGACATTGCAGCCATAGCATTTAGGCATCTAACACCAGGGTTGTGCACAGACAGAAGGATTTCATAGTGGCTGTGCAATTACCATGGAGGTAACTTTGCTCCATATTCAGACAATATCAAAGACTATATGTGCTATGCATTTCAGCCAAAATGTGATCCATCTATTCACATACATCAATAATAATCAATTGTCCCAAAGCAGTTTCCTGCCAGGAGTCTCTGATGTGGAGACACCATCACATCTTCTAGGCTGAGAGCAGGCAAGCATAGGTGGGCCAATCTTTCCCTCATTTGGCAAGCGGTGAACCTGCGTTTGACTGCACTCATGACATTACCAGCAAAGTTCACTGTCAACTTTGTTAGCCCACCCAGCAGGGAAATATGCCAGGCAATAAATTGTTCAACATATTGTTTGTGGCTTGTGTGTTTACATTCAGTAAGGGAATACATTGTTTTTTATTTGGTTAGTTAGTTGCATATCCTTTATAGGATGTCGCTGTCAACCCCAACATTTTTTGGCTGTTCATGATTCCTGGGCAAGTTTATGTTCAGTAGTTTCCCATTGCTTTCTGAATGACTAGCACCCATACCATTTCATAACAAATGAACACAAGATGGTCTGCTGCCATATTGCCCACAGCTGTGTTTTGAATGCGGCATGCGGGATTACGTACTGCGTCTGTAGCCCCTTCGCCACGGAGCTTGCTGTATGTGGTAGCGATGTATAATTGCTTGCTGTCACCATTGCTGCTGTCTTCTTGTGAAAACACCCTCTACCACCACAGTCAGCCATTTCCTTTCTCACATTGCATCATTTAGGCGTTTTCCTTGCAGAGAGTGGATTGTGAGAGCTCTGACCATGAAGCCTGTCATTCCAATAGCCTTGCTGTTTGTTGGCTGCTGCAGTAATGTTGTCTTCCTGGAGCAGATCATCAAGTAAGTCTGCTGTATGTTCCTGATCAATTAAAACTATATGACAGCTGAGCTTTTTCCTTTATTATGAATGTCCATGGAGGTTCCAGTTGAGTCAAGAACTAACATTATAGCACTCAATATATCATACACGCTTCTCATCATCAGTAGCCAGCAAATAGTCCCAGTACCAATGGTGTCTGTTGCAGATTGATTATATGTTCATCTAGCTTTTCCTTCAAGTACTGAGTGTCGACCAGATCCTTTGCTAACTCCGTGCCGCACCATTCGCTTCTGGACATGGTGATTTCTGTTCTTCCACATAACACACATGATCTCAAAGGGTTTGACCATATCTGTCTTTTCATGCACCAATACCTCACCCAGCTGTACAGACCTCGCCAATCTGTCTGCCCACTGTTTTTCAATTCGCCGGCATGTCCTAGAGTAAAACCAAAACACTTGTATCCTAAGTGATTTATTGATTATAACCTTGAAAGTTCAGGCAAATAATCGAGAGTTTAATGTGTAGAGTTAATTCACTGTGTATCTGTTGTGTCATACAGAACTTGTTTTGGTTTATGTTAGCGAATCATGGAACATGAACATATTAAATAGGGAACAGCTTGAAGTCAGTGGAAGTGTGGTTCCTGAGAGGAATGTTCTGAACATCCTTAGACTACCATAGTATCTAACAACAATTGTCTGGAAGAGAGTAATGAAAGTAGAACATTATATACAACTATAAGAACGGGACAGACAGCTTTCTTTGGTGATGAGAACACAGGCAGTGGAAAACATCATGGCTCTAGTAACATTAGAGGTAGAAGAGGCACAGGCAGACCTAGAGAGATGATGCTGGATGGACTGAGATGGTGGCATGGAGGAATATCATCAGTAGAGTTAATCTGGAGCACTGTGGACTGAGATGGTGGCTTGGAGGAATATCATCAGCAGAGTTAATCTGGAGCACTGTGGACTGAGATGTTGGCATATAGGAATATCATCAGCAGAGTTAATCTGGAGCACTGTGGACTGAGATGGTGGCATGGAGAAATATCATCAACAGAGTTAATCTGGAGCACTGTGGACTGAGATGTTGGCATGGAGAAATATCATCAGCAGAGTTAATCTGGAGCACTGTGGACTGAGATGGTGGCATGGAGAAATATCATCAACAGAGTTAATCTGGAGCACTGTGGACTGAGATGTTGGCATGGAGAAATATCATCAGCAGAGTTAATCTGGAGCTCCATGGAATCAGATGGTGGCATGGAGGAATATCATCAGAAGAGTTAATCTGGAGCTCCATGGATGACGTTGGATGACGTTGGATGAAGAATGACTTGCGCGATGACTTGGATTAAAGTGAGGAAGAGTTGCGCAATTCGTCGACCTCACTCTCTCGCCTGAGTCCATCTGAGTCCAGTGGCAAGACAAGTCGAGACGACTGGTGACGAATACAGGTGCAGTGGATGACCAGGGCGCTCTACGTGCCTTGCCGTGCTCATTACGTTCCACAACGCTTTGCAGGTAAACGCCGTCTTGCCCGTTGAATCAGGAATGATTTCTTCCACGCAGTCTGCCAGATCCTGTCTTCACATGCTGGGTAGGCATACCCTAGTTTACCTCTTGGTTTGACACCAAATCGGATACCCATGCCTGGTTTAGCCAGCCTCTCACAGCTGTTGCCCGGGGGGTGGCCGCTGTCGCATGCTGACAGCTACTAGGAGCCACAGGCACGAGCTGGGTGTCAGGCTTGGACCAGTGGGGGATGGGTCCTGAAAAGGACATGAGAGTCATCCTTACCAAAGGTGCTACCAATGCCTGACACCCTGTACCCCCCCCCCCCCCCCCCCCCCCCCAAAGCTCCATGGAATGAGATGGTGGCATGGAGGAATATCATCAGAAGAGTTAATCTGGAGCACCATGGAATGAGATGGTGGCATGGAGGAATATCATCAGAAGAGTTAATCTGGAGCACCGTGAACTGAGATCTGTAGAGGTGCGTGAATGCCATGCCAGATGACAGGGCACATGATGATCTGTTGTGTAATGTTGTGTTGACCTCCAGTAGGCAGGGCATGTGGTGATCTGTTGTGTAATGTTGTGTTGACCTCCAGTAGGCAGGGCATGTGGTGATCTGTTGTGTAATGTTGTGTTGACCTCCAGTAGGCAGGGCATGTGGTGATCTGTTGTGTAATGTTGTGTTGACCACCAGCTGGCAGGGAATGTGGTGATCTGTTGTGTCATGTTGTGTAGGGCACATGGTGATCTGTTATGTAATGTTGTGTTGACCACCAGCTGGCAGGGCATGTGGTGATCTGTTGTGTCATGTTGTGTAGGGCATGTGGTGATCTGTTATGTAATGTTGTGTTGACCACCAGCTGGCAGGGAATGTGGTGATCTGTTGTGTCATGTTGTGTAGGGCATGTGGTGATCTGTTATGTAATGTTGTGTTGACCACCAGCTGACAGGGCACATGGTGATCTGTTGTGTAATGTTGTGTTGACCACCAGCTGGCAGGGAATGTGGTGATCTGTTGTGTCATGTTGTGTAGGGCATGTGGTGATCTGTTATGTAATGTTGTGTTGACCACCAGCTGGCAGGGCATGTGGTGATCTGTTGTGTCGAACGAACAAATGAACGAACAAACACACTTTATTTTCAAAGGGTAACAAATTGGGCATGCAGGCCTGTCTTTCATTCGGCCCTTCCAATCACTCATCTTTCGTTCATCTATGGTGCATACTACATTCACATAGGAAAAAACCATTGTCAAATGAATGTTGTAAACATAAACAATGCATATTACCATGTTATGAGACACATCCCCCACCCACCCACACATCCCCCATCCACCCACACATTTCCCCACCCAACTACACACACACCCCAGGCACACATACATCCTCCACCCATCCCCCACATCCCACACCTACACATCTCCCCACCCACACCTATACATCTGCCCACCCACACCTACACATCTACCCACCCACACACATCTCCCACCCACCACACATCCCCCACACCCCCACCCCAGGCACACATACATGCCCCCCCCCCCCACTCACACATACCCCACCCACACACATCCACCCACCTACACACATCTCCCCACCCATACACATATCCTCCACCCATCCCATAACCCACCAATAATCACCCATCCACATATCCTCCTCCACCCACATACCCCCCAACCACCTAACCAAACACACATCCCCCACCCACACACATCTCCCCACCAATTCACGCATCCCGCACCTACCCACACGGTCATCCAGAAAGTGTCTGGATGTTATCAGGATAACCCAAAGATGAAGCTGATTAAGTTTAGTAAGTGCTCCAAAGTGAACAGTATACACCAGACACTTGGTGGTGCCATGGACAAGTATCAGTAGTTTTTTCAAAATGGTGTTGAACCAGTTGAATCCAAGGCAGGATACAGTGTGTTGTGCATGACATTTTTGGTGAAAGAAGGTCCAAAAGCCACTGAAATTCATCCACCATCATGTGTGTTTGAAGTACAGACTGCAGCACATTCATCAGTGTTTGAATCATGTAAACCCTTTAGTGAAGGTCACGAATCCAACTAGGATGAACCCTGTGAAGGTTGACTGCAAAGTGTGACTCTTCATCAACGTGAGATCCCACACAGCCGCTAAAACTATGGCAGTTATTGACTAATTGCATTGTGAGGTCCTACCACAGCCACCTTACATTCCTGACTTTGCTCCAGTGATTTTCACTTGTTATGTCATCTAGGAGGGGAAAAGTTAGACAAGGATGATGAAGTGCTTTCCATAGTTCTCCAATGGCTCAAGGACTAGCCAAAAGAATTGTATTCTGCTAGAGTACAGGAGCTCATAGCCGAATGGGGAAAATGTGTTTCAATGGCAGGTGTCTATGTTGAAAGATAGTACCGGTAACTTCAATTCATCAATAGTTATTGAGAGATTACATCAGTCTGGATACTTACTTGACGACCCTTGTTGGACAAGTCTGTGGTTGTTTGTTGACACATTGATGATATGGAGAATTGTGATGCTTTCTAATGAGTGCATTCTGTATAAGGCAGCCAGTGGCCATGCTATCTGTTGGGCACATGGCATTCACCATCCATGTTTTGTTTTGTCACAGAGTCTACCCCTACAGTGGCAATGCGATCACATTTTGTGCCTTTGTGTTCAACTGCCTGGAGGGATTGTTCTTTACCACCAAGTTCTTCACAAAACCCTCAGCCATTCCAATCAAGTTAGTTGTCTGTGTGAAGCATGCTTGTATGTTAGATTGTGGTTGTTATTCTGGCTCATGTGTTGCACGCTTACATTTGACATTATATATTGAGGTCTACTATACTGGCTTAAGTGTAGCCTGCTTATATTTGACAAAGTTGAGCTGTATTATACTGGCTTATATGTAAAGTGCTTATATTTGACAAAGTTGAGCTGTATTATACTGGCTTATATGTAAAGTACTTATATTTGACATAGTTGAGCTGTATTATACTGGCTTATATGTAAAGTGCTTATATTTGACATTATAGTTGGGCTGTGTTATACTGACTTATATGTAAAGTGCTTATATTTGACTTTATAGTTGGGCTGTGTTATACTGACTTATATGTAAAGTACTTATATTTGACATAGTTGAGCTGTATTATACTGGCTTATATGTAAAGTGCTTATATTTGACAAAGTTGAGCTGTATTATACTGGCTTATATGTAAAGTGCTTATATTTGACATTATAGTTGGGCTGTGTTATACTGACTTATATGTAAAGTGCTTATATTTGACTTTATAGTTGGGCTGTGTTATATTGACTTATATGTAAAGTGCTTATATTTGACATTATAGTTGGGCTGTGTTATACTGGCTTATATGTAAAGTGCTTATATTTGACATAGTTGAGCTGTATTATACTGGCTTATATGTAAAGTGCTTATATTTGATATAGTTGTGCTGTGTTATACTGGCTTATATGTAAAGTGTTTATATTTGACATAGTTGGGCTGTGTTATACTGGCTTATATGTAAAGTTTGTATATTTGACATAGTTGGGCTGTGTTATACTGGCTTATATGTAAAGTGTTTATATTTGACATTATACTTGGGCTGTATTATATTGGCTTATATGTAAAGTGTTTATATTTGACATAGTTGGTCTCTCTCTCTCTCTCTCTCTCTCTCTCTCTCTCTCTCTCTCTCTCTCTCTCTCTCTCTCTCTCTCTCTCTCTCTCTCTCTCTCTCTCTCTCTCTCTCTCTCTCACACACACACACACACTCTGTGTAATTGTGAATTTTTATTATCTTGTAATTGTTGTTTAATTTACACTTAATGCATGAGTGAAATGTCTAGCAAGTGGCAACACTGGCTCAGTAAATCCGGGTATCACCTTGGGCATTTAAATATTTTTAATTTGCTAGGTAAGCTGCCAGAGTTATCCCTTATTCTTAATCAAAATGTTAAATTTGTTTGGCCTTGATGAAAGTAGACTAAATGAAAACATTTCACGTGACATCTCTATAAAAGGGCATAGCTTTGTTTGTATCTCTAGCACATCTGTTTCTCAAACTCCTTTCATTTTTGTCACACCTCTTTCTGTCATCCCCATGCCTCTCTGTCTCTCCCTCACCATTTTCTGTTCTCCTTCTCCCACACTGTTCCGTGTCCCTCATCTCACTCTGTCTCTCTCACAGTATTCTCTGTTGCCCTCCCTCCATTATTTGTGCGTTTGTATAGTTGTATGCCAGAGTGAGAAAAAGATAGTGTTAAGAAAATATTGAAATTCATACATGAACTTATTCATTATTTTATACAAACTTATCCTGTTAGTTTGTTCACATATTTTTGTACATTGCTTTCGTGACTGATTTTATTGTGGTGGTTGTACATTGCTTTCGTGACTGATTTTATTGTGGAGGTATAGGTGCTTGTTAAACTGCATGCTTACTTCATTCTCTGTTTCTAGGATTATTGTTAAGAGTTGTTCTTTCCTTCTCCTCCTCTCCATCCCCCTCTAAGCCTCCTCTTTCTCCTCTTAAGGTGCTGATCTGCACCAGACAGACTTTGTTGATTGTGACTGCATCCTCTTCATCATTTGATACTTTGATGAAGTTGGCATCTCCTATGTTATTTGTTAGCCAACTGTTTAAGCTTTCCACATAAACCTTTCTCTGTTTTCCTTTGCCTTTCTTTCCTTTTATTTCCCCACACAGGCAGTTTGTGTATTCAATCTACTCTTGTAATATACCCCATGATTTTCATTTGTTTTTCCATTTGGCCTCTGTGTGTGGTCTGGTAGAACCTTCAGCTTCTAATACCTCGGCACATGGTCTGGAATCTGTCCATGATGTTCTCAACATCCTTCTCAAAAACTGCATTTCCACTGTCACCAGTTTATTCACCATTTCACTACTCATTGTACAGCATTCACTTCCATACATTCACATCCGTACGTTCACATCCATTCATTCACATCTGTGCATTCACATCCATGCATTCACATTCATCATGCATCACATTCACATCTGTGCATTCAAATCCATACATTCACATCCACGCATTCACATCTGAGTAATCACACCGATATATTCACACATGTATATTTACCTCCATACAAAATAGGCCACACACAGCTTTACAGTCAGCACATTTGTGTTCTTGTGATATATCTGATTTTTTCATGTTGCTGCTCATTCTCGTAAAAGAATCTGTGGATACAGTGGTTATATTTTGTATCTGTGTGTCACATCTTCTGTCAGATGTCAATGTGTCACATCTTCTGTCAGAAGTCACTGTGTCACATCTTCTGTCAGATGTCACTGTGTCACATCTTCTGTCAGATATCGCTGGGTCACATCTTCTGTCAGATGTCACTGGGTCACATCTTCTGTCAGATATCACTGGGTCACATCTTCTGTCAGATGTCACTGTGTCACATCTTCTGTCAAATGTCACTGCATCACATAATCTATCAGACATCATTGCATTGCATGACATCTTCCATCAGATATCACTGTTTCACATCTTCTGTCAGATGTCACTATGTCACATCTTGTCAGATGTCACTGTGTCACATCTACTGATAAATGTCACTGTCACATCTGTCAGTTGTCACTGTGCCACATCTTTTGTCAGATGTCACGGTTTCACATCACCTGTCAGATGTGACTGTATAACCTACATATTGAAGAAGGTTGGCCTGTTTGTGCCTTTATGATATATAACAGCGAGGGTGATAGCGTAGTTGATAGGGAACTGCGCTGTTAAAGTCATGAGCATGGGTTTGATGCCTGTGCTCATCACTTGCTAAAGTAAGGGAATGATTGGCTACCCATTCCCTCCTTGCTGTCAGGCCCACAAAATGAAATGGCCCTATTACGTACCCTAGCAGGAAACTACATTTTGGGACACATTTTTAAAAAGTGATATATAATGCCGGAGCTGTGGTGGCATGCTGCTTAGTCACCAAGACAGTGGTCAGGGTTCGATTCCCAGCACAGGTAGGGTTAATTTTTTTTCCCAACCAGTGTAGTTCTGGGGTCAACCCCGCCTGGTTCACATATGTACCAGACAATTCTTATTTTCTGGGAACTATCTGAGAGGCAAAGGCAATGAGGAAGATAACTGGTCTTGTATATTCTGGTATTAAATATGTGAAGGCAAAACATTTTACACTCTGATCACAGTATATTCTATAGGACTAACTACATTTATCCCTTTATTTATGTAAAAAGCATGTTGAGATGTGTGCTTTTTTTTTGTTGTTCTTTAGAAAGTGCTAGTATGTTTTCCTGTAGATAGTGCCTGTTTTTGCTTGACCTGTGATGATGATATTGCAGGTATTACTATTTCATGGTTGGGTTTTTCTTCATGGTTCAAACCCTCAACAACTACACTCTTGGATTCAACATTGCCATGCCACTGCACATGATCATTCGCTCTGTAAGTATTTGATGTTTGACCTTTTATCTTTGCGGTAGTGGCTTCTTCTTGTCATGCAGAGTCTTTTCAGTGAAAATATGACAAATATGGTAAATTGTTGAAATGTATGAGCATGGTAAATTGTTGAAACATACAAAATTGTTGAAATGTATGAGCATGGTAAATTGTTGAAACATACAAAATTGTTGAAATGTATGAGCATGGTAAATTGTTGAAACATACAAAATTGTTGAAATGTACAAGCGTGGTAAACAGTGTAGGTGGTATGTAGCATTACAACATTCTTTTTTCTTACTGCACTTTTTATTGGTGTATATATTTTTCATGTGGTGCATGAGAGAGAGAGAGAGAGAGAGAGAGAGAGAGAGAGAGAGAGAGAGAGAGAGAGAGAGAGAGAGAGAGAGAGAGAGAGGAGGGGGGAGAAAGGGAGGTAGGAGTGAGGCATACCTCAATTTAGTATGTATTTGTTACATACTCAGCATTCATATTTTATCTACATGAATGTAACATGCATAAAGCATAACATATAACTAAAATGTGAAAGTTGAGGGGACGGATAGGTTGAATATGAGACCGGCCTGTGTGCCCAATTTGTGAAAATATGTGTTTCTTCATTCATTCTTCTTACAAAAGGCTACTATTGCAATGGCCATTCTTACTCCAATCTCTGCAAAGGCACCTACCATCTGATGTTAGGACTATTCTAAGATAGTTGTACTGACTCACTTAAGATTGTTCATATTTACTTGAATGTTGCATTGTGGTTTCCTCCTTAGCAGTGTCTCGTGAAATGTCACAGTTCATTCTTATGCAGAACTGAAGAGAATTGCTGTAAGAAATATATGAGGGTTTATACCAGATCCAACATTGCAGATACAGACAGTTTATTTACAGGGAAAGTAGAAGACAAAGTTTTGAAAACATAACAGTGGAGTGGCACAATCACATGACTTCAAAGCTTGTCTTCAAACTAACTCTGATGACCCATTTTATGTTTGGAAAAATATCCCTGCTCATCTAGGGACTGAACTCTGAGCACAGTGTTATAAAGTCAGGGCACTACCCATTATGCTCAGTATGTTTTTATGGCTTCCTATCAGCAGTATGTTATTTATTCCCCCCCCCCCTCCTCTCTCTCTCTCTCTCTCTCTCTCTCTCTCTCTCTCTCTCTCTCTCTCTCTCTCTCTCTCTCTCTCTCTCTCTCTCATCCTTTTTTCGCTTGGTTATCACAGATCAACACATAACACATCTTGGTTGTTATTTGTTTTTATGACCTTGTACAAGCAAAATCTCATCTCCCTATAAAAAGGGTGTTAGTAGGGCAAGGCCGTATGAGCAAACAGAGAGGTCATGTTCCTTGGGTTTCATTTCCTGTGGATAGTAACACATGTTTATGGCACAGCTATTTTAGGTCATGGTCAGTTGCTTGTACACAAGTCTGAATCCTTGTGCATTGTGTGTACATGTTTCTGAAATCTTGTACATAAACATGTCATGTACACATGTCTGAATCTTGTACACAGATATGTTATGTACAAGAGACTTAAATTTTATATGTAAACATGTTGTGTACACAAGACAGAAATCTTGCACATAAACATGTCATGTACATATTGCAGAAATATTGTACCTAAACATGTTAGTACACAAACCTGAAATCTTGTATATACTCGTGTTATGTAAACATTGGTGATATTTTGTACATTTTATGTACACATTCCTGAAATTGTATACCTAAACATTTTAGTACACAAACTTGAAATCTTGTCTATACACATGTTTTGTACATGTACACATTGGTGAAATCTTGTACATTTGATGTAAACATTCCTGAAATTTTGTACCTAAAATGTTGTGTACACAAGCCTGAAATCTTGTGCCTAAAATGTTGCATACACAAGCCTGAAATTGAGTACATAAACATGTTGTGTACACAGGTTGGAAACCCTATATAAACATATATCCATGCAAATATTGCCCACTGTTTACACATGTTGGTGAAAATCACAAAAGTCAAGGTCCCGCTTTCACACACCTAAGGTGACATGGGCATGATGTGCTGAAGCCATAGTTGTATTGACCAGACAACGCCAAGTGTGTCATGTAGTTGGTATCACACTGTCTGCCCCTTTATTTTCAAAAACATTTTCCTGATACCCTTGAGTATCCTGGGTTGACCTGGTCAAATGAACTTCGAAACTGTCCGGATGCAGATTGAACCCAATACCAGCAGGCGAGCTTCTAGCGTCTATACTACCACATCCTTCCACACGTTGGTCATGTATGTTTCATTTAAACTGTCTTAAGGCGATGTGAGGCAGAACAAAATTTAATTCTATAATATTTCATTTCTATGTTCTGATATGGTATAGGGTTTGAGACCGACGACTGCTGATAAACAAAATACTGTCAAATTGACTGTTCACTTAACGCTTTCTATGAAAACCAAGATGAAAAGCAGCATTTCTTAAGTCTAATCTAACACAGTCATTTTTTAATGTACAGGCTTAATTTTTGGTATATATGTACATAACTAGACCCTTTACATTGTGATAGAAAATTTTAATGATATCACTTGGCATTTCTTTTCTTCATAATCTTAAAAATGTAACACTTTCCTTGACAATTTTTGTGGGTTTTTTTTTACCGCTGCTCAATACCTAAATCTTAATTTCATAAATTCTCAATACGTAATGTAAATAATAAAATGAAGAATAAGTGTACACAGTTTCATTATAATCTGACTAACAGTTTTTGAGAAACTATGTACCTAAGTAAAAAAAAAAAAAAAACTGGCTTTAACAAGTTATTTTACACAGAGAAACAATTGCTGCTAGAGGCGGTCATATATTCATATGTATGTCTTTTAAATTAGCTTCAGGATTTTTCTGCAATAAAATAGTCACTTCCACAACTTTGAGAAGAACATGATGTCACAGAATCGCATTCAGAATTTTCTGTAATGTTTATGACGTTCTGGTAGACTTTTCGGTGCTAACGAGCATTTGCCAGTTGTAAACCACAAGGTTTCTTATGTTGAGCAGCCGACCGGAGTTTCAGTGGTCGTCAAGGTAAACAGATCAAAATGCGCATCGTGGGAAAAAATTGGATACCCACGTGATCAGTTTCAGCCAATGGGAATTCACATTGCTTATACTAATGAGTAAGGTTCATATATGGAAGTTTCCAGAAGATTGGAGGCATAAATGAACGAGCTTTCTATCGGAAAGTTGGCATTCCATGATCCTGAAGATTCCGGAAATGCAGAGGAGATAATAATGATTACAGCGGTGTATGACACATACAGTTATCTCTTTGCGCAAATATTGTTGCTATGGTTTGAGAAACGCCAATTTTGTAACAATTTTCAATAAATAAACAATTTAACACCTAGAGTAGTTAAATAAAATATGAATATTGCATTAAAGTAACATTTTTGTAAACAAAAACAAGTACCAGTCTGATAGATGACATGCTAAGGTGTGTAAAAATGAACTATTCCAAAAATAGCCGACCTGACCCAAATTAGTTATTTTTGTGACCTGCACATCGCCTTAATTAAGCCAAATTAATGGCTGAATAGATAGGAACACTCATTCTTAAACATCCAGTGTGCTGGTGCCAGGGTAAGGTGTTCAACCCCTACACCGAACAGTTGAACTAAAATGTTTACTTCTCTACCTTGATTTGGGGACATAAATTACAAGTACCTCTGAAGTCGGAGTGGGTTTGCCTGATGGCAAGGGACAATGGTAATAGGGAAAGCTAATCCATACACAAAATTCAGTCCAGTGCTACTAGAAGTAGTGTGTTTGGACTACGCTTGAGTTCAAAGCGAGCGGCCTAAATAAAAAAATAACTGTCATGTGATCTTGTTTTTCCATCTTCATCCAGGGTTCCCTGATTGCAAATCTTATGCTTGGTGTTATCGTACTCGACAATTCGTAAGTCATATTTTTTATTAAACACTGCCATACTTATATTTTGATATTCTTGATTACAGTTGGTATCTCCTCATTCATGTATTGGTATTTATTACTAGGTTATCAGTTACATCCCAGTTACATGCGAGGAAATGCAACTTAAAGGCTAAATGGCAGGACAGACCAGGTCCTAAGCCTTGGTCAGCAACTGGTCTCGGATGTAAGCTCTGGCAGGCAGACAGTTAGAGCATTGCTTTGCTGATCTGGCAGCTTCTGCAGCTTGTCTTTTTCCAGATGTGTTGGTGTTGCCTGTCCTCTGGAGTAAACAAGGCAAGCGAGAGAGGGATCATGCTGCATGGACAACACATGGCCTCAGAATTCAGCCCAGGCCTTGTCCTTTGGAGGGGTATAACTCCATTTTACAAACTATCATCTGTCAAGACGGCCAGGTGCCAGTTATAGTTATCAGTTACATTGAGAAGGTCAGCAAGGCTGAGAGGTGTAACATGCTCAATCTTTCTCTTCTAACATTCCTACCATGCTTGTGAACTCTAGAGACAAAAGCTCTGGTTATTATGAGGAAAGCTCACGACCAGAGCTGTCATTCTGAGTTAGGGAAAGAAATGTTTTTCTGTCGGTCTATATACCTGTTTCCAGTTGAACTGTTGTGTAACTGTCTTTAACTCTTTATGTCTCATCTTTCAGTCGTATTTACTCTAGATACCTGACAGCGAGCGTATGCCAAAAAAACAAAACAAGGTTGTATTGCTATTTCACAACAGAAATTGTAGCAAGAATGACCACAATCACCATAACTACAATAGTCTTTTGCACGACAGAAAACATGCTGATGAGTACAAAGTCCAGGTCAGTGCAAAACTAGAGCTAAATGCTATATACAGCCTCTACTGTTTCATCCATGAGAACTGGAAAAGAAGCAAACAAGCAGAGAAACATTTGATGACAGCAGAGATGTGGTTTCTGAGGCCAGTACAAAGAATGCTATTAATGAACAGAAAAACATGCGAGTTCAGTTTGGTTGAGTCAAGAACTGATCTCTCAACACTTGAGACGTTCCTCATCTTCAACAGCCAGTGAAGAGTCCCAAAACTAATAGTATCAGCCGCAGTTTGATTATGTGTCTGTCTGGCCTTTCCTCTGAGTATTGAATGTTGGCCAGACCCTCTGGTCACTCCCTGCTGCACCATTCTGTCTGGCCTGTGATGATTGATCTGTTCTGCTACACTTTACATATGTTCCCAAAAGACCCTGATTACATCTGTCTTACACACACACACACAAACAAATGATGCAGTCCTTCAAAAACAGATGAAACCTAAAAATTAGATGTTACCAATCAGGATTTTTGGGGCAAAATAAGATTGAAAACTTGGTGATAACTGGAAAACCTGATGGTAAAAGTACAAGAGGAAGACAAAAAAATAAATACCTAGATGGCTAGGCCAAAAGATGTAACCGGGACAAGAGCACAGACCTGTTCCCCGTCAGTCAGACTAAGTGTAAAGTCAGACTGTGTAAAGTCAGACTGTGTAAAGTCAGACTGTGTGTAAAGTCAGACTGTGTGTAAAGTCACTGTGTGTAAAGTCAGACTGTGTGTAAAGTCAGACTGTGTGTAAAGTCAGTGTGTAAAGTCAGACTGTGTGTAAAGCAGATGTTAATGTAGAGGTTATAAATGACATTTATCAAACATCAACATAAGATAAGGAGGTTGGCTTGACTGAATGGATATGCGCTCTCAGTCTTAAAGATCTGGTGTGCTGATCCCAAAGTAGCTGGTTCAGCCCTTACACTGGTCAGCTGGACTAAACTGTTGACTTCTCATCCTTATAAGTACCTCAGAAATCAGAGTGGGTTCGCCTGATGGCGAGAGACACTGGCAGCAGGGAAGCTAATCCACATGCACAAACCTTCTAGAAGTAGTGGCACATGTGTGGACTATACTTGAATTCAAAGCGAGTGAACTCAATTAAAAATGAAACATAAGATAAAATATAAGAACTGATTTTTAACATACGGCTGCAAATCATGGACAATTAGTAAACAGTAAAAAAAATCCCTAGAAGCCTTGGAGATGTGGTTTTATAGAAGAATGATGAACATTCATTGAACAGCAAAATTAGCAATCTGGACATTTTGAGGGAGTCTGAGTCGTAAAGGCAACTTATCACAAATATCAGAAAGAGACAGTCGTCATATTTTTGCCATATTATGAGAAGACAAAAGCTGGAACATGTGATAACCAGAAAGATTTGTGGAAAGAGATAGAAGAAGACAGGGAGAGACAATTTTTGACAGTCTTGTTGTCATAGCACAGAATATAGTCACAACATGAATTTATCCGGAGATCACATTTTATGAAGAAGCATGATCACCAGTGCCAGCCAGCAAGGCATTTGATGATGATGGAGACAATTAACATAAGAGTCACAGTAGAGAAATTAGCCATATGTGGGAACTTACTAGACAAGAGAGTCAGAGGAAGACAGTGAGAGATTGTATGTGGAAACCTTCAACTGATGGCCAACAAATAATATAAGCAGTGCCAACTTCATCAAAATATACATGGTTGAAGTTCCTGATCACCGATGCCTGCTTCAGAACAGGCACCTCAAGGAGGAGGAGAGTTCCCTTGGAGATGGACTGATCCCTGGGCCAGGAGAGACTTCTCCACATCAGCCTGACTTGCAATAGATGCCCAGCCCTTTTCAAAGATCCGATGACCTGAATACCAGTTCGCTGGACTTAGTTAAAACTCAGTTTCCAGAGTGTTAATGATCAACAACAATAATATATGTCCGGCTATATGACCTGCAGACTACTCAAGTCAGCCTCACCTCCCCGTGATGTAAACTGGGAAACCATGACTGCGAGGTCATGGGCCAATGGGGCTCTGGCTTGCCAGAGGGGACAGACTTCCCTTGGTCAGATTTTTTCGTCCTAACTCTGCAACTGGTCTAGCAAGCCGGCAGGGGATGTTTTCCTGCTTGAAGAAATAATAAGTAGTATATTTTGATCCATGGGAATCATGATTTATGAAGCCCATAAACGGGCACTCTCCCAGTTTTTATGCTTCACCTTGACACTGCAAGGTACAAGAGGTGAGATGTGATAAGTCCGGCTATGAACTCATCTTGCTGCCATGTGTGTGTGCTTCACTTGACCTGGTTCCTACAGAGGCCAGTAACTAGTTTATTTCTGTCATGAAGATACAAGCCCACCAAGTACCTGTCTGTGCTCATCATAACATTTGGGATCATCGTCTGCACTGTCTCCTCTGGCTTCAGGATGGTAAGAAATGATCTAGTTTTCTTTACTATTGTATTGTTACTTCCTATGGAATGTGATGTTACAAGGGGGCTTCAAATGAAAATCTTACAAGTGTGATAGAAATTACAAGAACCATGCTATTGTCTTGTAACCTGTCAATATTCTTGTTAAAGATGTCAACAGTGATAAGCATGTGACATGGTGCAGACAAACATGGTGACATCATAAGGACAGTTTAAATATGGCCGCCCCACTTTTGACATGCACCCAAAAGGAGAAGCGTTCTGTTATCCGTTTTTTCATCAGTGAAGGGGTGAAACAGACATTCATCAGCAAATGAAGGTCCAGTATAGTGATGCATGCCTGTCAGTCCAACAAGTTTATGAGTGGTGTAGGAAGTTTCAAAACTTTTCAGTCCGACGAAGAGCTACAGCAGGTGGTGTATGAGTGGTTACACACGCGACCAACAGCATTTTTTGGTACAAAACTCCAAACACTTTATCAGTGCTGGAGGAATTGCATTGAGCACAGTGGTGACTACATCGAAAAATGATACATTTGTTCTGCACTTTTTCAGAATATATTCACACACACAAATTTATTAAGGTATTCATTTGAAGTCCCCTCATATCTCTGTAAATGTTTTAGACCAGAGGTATGCACATTTGTTTCTCTGAGCACACTTTTAGACAGGGCATTTACTCATCTTACCCATAATTTACCTGATAATGGGCACACTTTTAGACAGGGCATTTACTCATCTTATATCAGATTTACCTGATAATGGGCACACTTTTAGACAGGGCATTTACTCATCTTACCCCAGATTTACTTAGATAATGGGCACACTTTTAGAGAGGACATTTACTCATCTTACCCATAATTTACCTAGATAATGGGCACACTTTTAGACAGGGCATTTACTCATCTTACCCCAGATTTACCTGATAATGGGCACACTTTTAGACAGGGCATTTACTCATCTTACATCAGATTTACTTAGATAATGGGCACACTTTTAGACAGGGCATTTACTCATCTTACCCATAATTTACCTAGATAATGGGCACACTTTTAGACAGGGCATTTACTCATCTTACCCATAATTTACCTAGATAATGGGCACACTTTTAGACAGGGCATTTACTCATCTTATCCATAATTTACCTAGATAATGGGCACACTTTTAGACAGGGCATTTACTCATCTTACCCATAATTTACCTAGATAATGGGCACACTTTTAGACAGGGCATTTACTCATCTTATCCATAATTTACCTAGATAATGGGCACACTTTTAGACAGGGCATTTACTCATCTTACCCATAATTTACCTAGATAATGGGCACACTTTTAGACAGGGCATTTACTCATCTTACCCCAGATTTACCTGATAATGGGCACACTTTTAGACAGGGCATTTACTCATCTTATCCATAATTTACCTAGATAATGGGCACACTTTTAGACAGGGCATTTACTCCTTACCCATAATTTACCTAGATAATGGGCACACTTTTAGACAGGGCATTTACTCATCTTACCCCAGATTTACCTGATAATGGGCACACTTTTAGACAGGGCATTTACTCATCTTATCCATAATTTACCTAGATAATGGGCACACTTTTAGACAGGGCATTTACTCATCTTATCCATAATTTACCTAGATAATGGGCACACTTTTAGACAGGGCATTTACTCATCTTACCCCAGATTTACCTGATAATGGGCACACTTTTAGACAGGGCATTTACTCATCTTACCCATAATTTACCTAGATAATGGGAAACGTTTAGACAGGGCATTTACTCATCTTACCCCAGATTTAACTGATAATGGGCACACTTTTAGACAGGGCATTTACTCATCTTACATCAGATTTACTTAGATAATGGGCACACTTTTAGACAGGGCATTTACTCATCTTACCCATAATTTACCTAGATAATGGGCACACTTTTAGACAGGGCATTTACTCATCTTACCCATAATTTACCTAGATAATGGGCACACTTTTAGACAGGGTATTTACTCATCTTACCCCAGATTTACCTGATAATGGGCACACTTTTAGACAGGGCATTTACTCATCTTATCCATAATTTACCTAGATAATGGGCACACTTTTAGACAGGGCATTTACTCATCTTACCCATAATTTACCTAGATAATGGGCACACTTTTAGACAGGGCATTTACTCATCTTACCCATAATTTACCTAGATAAATGGCACACTTTTAGACAGGGCATTTACTCATCTTACCCATAATTTACCTAGATAATGGGCACACTTTTAGACAGGGCATTTACTCATCTTAACCCAGATTTACCTGATAATGGGCACACTTTTAGACAGGGCATTTACTCATCTTATCCATAATTTACCTAGATAATGGGCACACTTTTAGACAGGGCATTTACTCATCTTACCCAGATTTACCTGATAATGGGCACAACTTTTAGACAGGGCATTTACTCATCTTACATCAGATTTACTTAGATAATGGGCACACTTTTAGACAGGGCATTTACTCATCTTACCCATAATTTACCTAGATAATGGGCACACTTTTAGACAGGGCATTTACTCATCTTGCCCATAATTTACTTAGATAATGGGCACACTTTTAGACAGGGCATTTACTCATCTTATCCATAATTTACCTAGATAATGGGCACACTTTTAGACAGGGCATTTACTCATCTTACCCATAATTTACCTAGATAATGGGCACACTTTTAGACAGGGCATTTACTCATCTTATCCATAATTTACCTAGATAATGGGCACACTTTTAGACAGGGCATTTACTCATCTTACTCCAGATTTACCTGATAATGGGCACACTTTTAGACAGGGCATTTACTCATCTTACCCATAATTTACCTAGATAATGGGCACACTTTTAGACGGGGCATTTACTCATCTTAACCCAGATTTACCTAGATAATGGGCACACTTTTAGACAGGGCATTTACTCATCTTACCCATAATTTACCTAGATAATGGGCACACTTTTAGACAGGGCATTTACTCATCTTATCCATAATTTACCTAGATAATGGGCACACTTTTAGACAGGGCATTTACTCATCTTACCCATAATTTACCTAGATAATGGGCACACTTTTAGACAGGGGCATTTACTCATCTTAACCCAGATTTACCTGATAATGGGCACACTTTTAGACAGGGCATTTACTCATCTTATCCATAATTTACCTAGATAATGGGCACACTTTTAGACAGGGCATTTACTCATCTTACCCATAATTTACCTAGATAATGGGCACACTTTTAGACAGGGCATTTACTCATCTTACCCCAGATTTACCTGATAATGGGCACACTTTTAGACAGGGCATTTACTCATCTTACCCCAGATTTACTTAGATAATGGGCACACTTTTAGAGAGGACTTTTACTCATCTTACCCATAATTTACCTAGATAATGGGCACACTTTTAGACAGGGCATTTACTCATCTTACCCCAGATTTACTTGATAATGGGCACACTTTTAGACAGGGCATTTACTCATCTTACATCAGATTTACTTAGATAATGGGCACACTTTTAGACAGGGCATTTACTCATCTTACCCATAATTTACCTATATAATGGGCACACTTTTAGACAGGGCATTTACTCATCTTGCCCATAATTTACCTAGATAATGGGCACACTTTTAGACAGGGCATTTACTCATCTTATCCATAATTTACCTAGATAATGGGCACACTTTTAGACAGGGCATTTACTCATCTTACCCATAATTTACCTAGATAATGGGCACACTTTTAGACAGGGCATTTACTCATCTTATCCATAATTTACCTAGATAATGGGCACACTTTTAGACAGGGCATTTACTCATCTTACCCATAATTTACCTAGATAATGGGCACACTTTTAGACAGGGCATTTACTCATCTTACCCCAGATGTACCTGATAATGGGCACACTTTTAGACAGGGCATTTACTCATCTTATCCATAATTTACCTAGATAATGGGCACACTTTTAGACAGGGCATTTACTCATCTTACCCATAATTTACCTAGATAATGGGCACACTTTTAGACAGGGCATTTACTCATCTTACCCCAGATTTACCTGATAATGGGCACACTTTTAGACAGGGCATTTACTCATCTTATCCATAATTTACCTAGATAATGGGCACACTTTTAGACAGGGCATTTACTCATCTTATCCATAATTTACCTAGATAATGGGCACACTTTTAGACAGGGCATTTACTCATCTTACCCCAGATTTACCTGATCATGGGCACACTTTTAGACAGGGCATTTACTCATCTTACCCATAATTTACCTAGATAATGGGCACGCGTTTAGACAGGGCATTTACTCATCTTACCCCAGATTTACCTGATAATGGGCACACTTTTAGACAGGGCATTTACTCATCTTACATCAGATTTACTTAGATAATGGGCACACTTTTAGACAGGGCATTTACTCATCTTACCCATAATTTACCTAGATAATGGGCACACTTTTAGACAGGGCATTTACTCATCTTACCCATAATTTACCTAGATAATGGGCACACTATTAGACAGGGCATTTACTCATCTTACCCATAATTTATATAGATAATGGGCACACTTTTAGACAGGGCATTTACTCATCTTACCCATAATTTACCTAGATAATGGGCACACTTTTAGACAGGGCATTTACTCATCTTACCCATAATTTACCTAGATAATGGGCACACTTTTAGACAGGGCATTTACTCATCTTATCCATAATTTACCTAGATAATGGGCACACTTTTAGACAGGGCATTTACTCATCCATAATTTACCTAGATAATGGGCACACTTTTAGACAGGGCATTTACTCATCTTACCCATAATTTACCTAGATAATGGGCACACTTTTAGACAGGGCATTTACTCATCTTACCCATAATTTACCTAGATAATGGGCACACTTTTAGACATGGCATTTACTCATCTTACCCATAATTTACCTGATAATGGGCACACTTTTAGACAGGGCATTTACTCATCTTACATCAGATTTACTTAGATAATGAGCACACTTTTAGACAGGGCATTTACTCATCTTACCCATAATTTACCTAGATAATGGGCACACTTTTAGACAGGGCATTTTTTTATCTCACCCATAATTTACTTAGATATTGGGCACACCTTTAGACTGGGCATATTTTGTGTGTTATTTATCATTTCAAGCCCACTAGTATTAGTGCCCGTAATCCCGCATACTCTCGTGAGTAACTTGACGTTTGCGAGAATCGGTAGCTGTTCTCTCCACGTCGGTAACTTACGGGGTATGTGAGCCGGCCGCTCAGAAAGCAATGGCAAACTACTGAGCGTAATCTTACCAAAAAATCAACAATCAGCTGAAAGATGCTGATGTCGACAGCTATGTCCTATAAAGGATATGTGAACCAAAAAAAAGTATATGTGCAATATGTATCGCCTACAGTCTTGTATATGTACATAGTCAAGCCTGATCCTAGTGCAAGGAAATGCACCTTAAAGAGTAACTGCCATGGCAACACAAGACCAGGTCCTAAGCCTTGGTTGGCAACTGGTCTAGGATCGAAGCTCAGACAGATGGACAGTTAGAGCATTGTTTTACTGATTCAGCAGTTTCTACAGCTGGTCTTGTTCCAGACGTATTGATATTACCTTTCCTGTGAAGTAAACTAGGCAGGCCGAGAGAGGGATCATGCTGCATGGGCAACACATGGTCTCTACAATTCAGCCCAGGCTTTGTGCTATAGTGAGGTATAACTTCATTCCTGGTTTCTTTCCCACATGGGTTGTAGTTATTATGCGTTTATTGAAGCACAATGTAATAAACTTGTCTATTAAGACGGCAAGGTGCCAGTAACAGTATCCTTTCAGACTTCAATGGTATATGTTCAGTATTTATCATTTCTTGCAATTATCTGTGTACCAGAACCCTTCTTGTTCTTCCAGTGTGTCTCAAGTGCTGTAATGTTATTTTTCTTGTGCAGGAGAAGTCTGCAAGCCACACTGGTGATGCTGTTTATGATTACATGGTCTGGTTTGTAGGTATGTGATTCACCACATTACATTTCATTGTAAATTATGTGTCTCAGTGAATATAACATCTGAAATGAGTTATAAGTGTATGACAAATCAAACTTTATCTTTGTTATAGATATGTGATTGTCAGGTCTTAGACAGATATGACTGAGCAACCGTGTGACTGTAGATGGTACTACCTGCTGTCTGTTAGCACTGAATGTTGGATGGCGCTCACCAAACCTGACACCCTGCATTGTGCGAATTGCTTCGGGTGGAGGAGCGCAATTGGGAGGGTACAAGCCGCATGGGCAACACATGGTCTCAACAATTCAGCTCAGGCTGTACGCTATGGAGAAGTATAACTCCATGCCAGGTCTCAGCCTTTTTTATAGCACAGTGTAACAAACTATCATCTGTCAAGACAGCAAGGTGCCATTGAGTGAGTGAGTTATTGATTTGTGGCAAATTAGACATAAATTTTAATGTCAATTATAGATAAGTGACAAATTAGACATAAATTGTCATCTCAGTTATTGGTAAAACATCAGATTTTATCTCTGTTAGAGATTGTGACAGATTGGATGTTACATTCGATCTTAGATATAGGTAGGATGACAAACTGGACATGAGATTTTGATCTTTGTTATAGGTATGTCACACACTGGACATGACATTTGATCTTAGTTATAGGTATGTCACAAACTGGACATGACATTTGATCTTAGTTACAGGCATGTCACAAACTGGACATGACATTTGATCTTAGTTACAGGCATGTCACAAACTGGACATGACATTTGATCTTAGTTATAGGTATGTCACAAACTGGACATGACATTTGATCTTAGTTATAGGCATGTCACAAATTGGATATGACATTTGATCTTAGTTATAGGTATGTCACACACTGGACATGACATTTGATCTTAGTTATAGGTATGTCACAAACTGGACATGACATTTGATCTTAGTTATAGGCATGTCACAAATTGGACATGACATTTGATCTTAGTTATAGGTATGTCACACACTGGACATGACATTTGATCTTAGTTATAGGCATGTCACAAATTGGACATGACATTTGATCTTAGTTATAGGCATGTCACAAATTGGACATGACATTTGATCTTAGTTATAGGTATGTCACACACTGGACATGACATTTGATCTTAGTTATTGGCATGTCACAAATTGGACATGACATTTGATCTTAGTTATAGGTATGTCACACACTGGACATGACATTTGATCTTAGTTATAGGCATGTCACAAATTGGACATGACATTTGATCTTAGTTATAGGTATGTCACACACTGGACATGACATTTGATCTTAGTTATAGGTATGTCACAAACTGGACATGGCATTTGATCTTCATTATAGGTATTTCACAAACTGGACACAGCATTTTATCTTAGTTATATGTAGGTGACAAACTGAATATGGCATTTGATTTGTGTTATAGATAGGTGACATTTGGGAGTCTCCATGGCGAAGTGGTCAAACTGTGTGAATGGGGCTCCGAAGGTTGTGGGTTCAATTCCGGGCCGCGTCCTTCGGTTCACGAGTGAAATTTTTCGGAGACTCCTGTGGGTCGTTGCTAGAGCTACGGAGTTCATGCTTTGCGCAACACTTTCCGCACTGCGGAAAGAGACTGAGCCATATGGGATAAAACTTGGTGCAATGAAGTCAACCCTGTCAACTTTTAAGTGACTTTTTAGATAGGTGACAAACTGGACATGATAGTTGATCTTAGTTATAGGTATGTCGCAAACTGGACATGATAGTTGATCTTAGTTATAGGTATGTCACAAACTGGACATAGCATTTGATTTTGGATATAGGTATTTCACAAACTGGACATGGCATTTGATCTTGTTTATAGGTATGTCACAAACTGGACATGGCATTTGATCTTGTTTATAGGTATGTCACAAACTGGACATGATAGTTGATCTTAGTTAAAGGTATGTCGCAAACTGGACATGATAGTTGATCTTAGTTAAAGGTATGTCGCAAACTGGACATGATAGTTGATCTTGTTTATAGGTATGTCACAAACTGGATATAGCATTTGATTTTGGATATAGGTATGTCACAAACTGGACATGGCATTTGATCTTGTTTATAGGTATGTCACAAACTGGACATGATAGTTGATCTTAGTTACAGGCATGTCACAAACTGGACATGGCATTTGATCTTGTTTATAGGTATGTCACAAACTGGGCATAACATTTGATCTGTGTTATAGATAAGTGACAAACTGGGCATTACATTTCACCTTAGTTATTGGTATGTGATGGGTTAGACATCACATATGATCTGTGTTATAGATATGTGACAAACCAGACATCATAATTTATTTCAGTTAGATATATTGACAGATTGGACATGATATTTGATTTGTGTTATAGATAATGTGACAAATCAGACATCAAATTGTTGTCTTAAGTTATAGGCTTATGAGTCAGCAGACATGACATTGTATTTGTTCAATGAGTTTGTGAGTCCAGAGATGCCAGAACGCTGTGTCTACATTTGGAAAGCACTTCTACCACACGGTGGGATAAACACGGCATAAACCAGAAGGCCATAGGTCGCCTCTACATACCAGGATATTCCAGTGAGAACAAGTGTTGAAGTGCTATATAGAACCCATACTGTTGTATGCATGTAAAATATGGACAATAAGCTGACAAGCTGTGAACAATCTACAGGTGTTGGAAATGTGCTTTCTGAGGAAATTGCAAAGAATACTATGGACGGATAGAAAAAAAACCCACAGTCCTTCAAGAAATGAATGAAAAACAAAAATTTATCAGAGAAATTAGATGTAGGCAGTCAAGATTTTTCGGGGCAGGTTTTAAAGAGAAATAAACTAGAAAACGTAGTGACAGCTGACAAAATTGATGGAAAAAGAGCAAAGTGAAAGTATAGAGATAAAACGGATGGCTTGGCCACAAAGCTTATTCGGGGCAAGATCGCAGGCTTGGTCCAAGTCGGGTGATTGTGAGATATGGAGAACCACGAATACCCAGGCTTGTTGGCGTGGCACATGATGATGATGACGACACCTGCGATAGACAAGGAAAGACTGAACAAGACCGTAGATGGCCTTTTCAGCTTCATCATCATCATCATGTATCTTGCCAACTGGCGTAGACGTTCATGACTCTCCACAGATCTCAGTCTTTGGTGTTCTGCATCAGCTCTGTTGTTGATGTTCCTCCATACCATCGTCTCAATCCATCCAGCATCATTTTTCTCAGTCTGCCTCTGCCTCTTTCCAGTTGTCACGATGTTCTCCAACGTATCTCTTCTCATCACATGATCAAAGAAAGCTGTTTGTCTCTTTCTTATTGTTGTATATAATGTTCTAGTTTCATTAGCCCCTTTCAGGCATTCGTTAGTTACTCTGGCAGTTCAAGGAATTCACAGCATTCGTCTTAGGAACCACATCTCTGTTGCTTCTACGTGTTTTTCTAATTTGTTCATTTACATTCCAAGATTCACTGCCATACAGCAAAACTGGTTCTACATAGCATTTCAGCACTGTCTTTCTTACAGTAAATAATAGTGGCTTATTGCATAAGATACTTTTCATGTTCTGAAATGCAGCTTTTGCTTGACCTATTTTGTTTTAAATCTCTGTTGTGCATGTTTTATCTGATGCTGTATTACCTCCTCACCATTGGATATTAATATCCAGACACTAACTCAGTATTTCCCCCATGAGTTAGAAACACGATGTGAGAGAGATGTTGAAGTGAAAGACCAAATGCCAGCTAGTACTGTTGTGTTTCCAGGTCTGTTCCTATTGGTGGTGTCACTGTTTCTCTCCGCTTGGATGGGCCATTTCCAAGAACAGACGTATGCCAAGTATGGTAAACATCCATCAGAAGCCTTGTTTTATAATGTAAGTGCAATGGGAAACATTTTATAGTAACCATTTATAGTGTAAGTATAATGGGAAACTATATTTTATGTTAGCTGTTTATATTCTGTTTATGACACCAGTTTAGTTATATATAGTGATATTATCACCCATGGGGCATCAGTTGGCCTATAGAGATTGCTGAGAATATCTTGGACAGAGAAGAATGGTTAAAATATCGTGGTTCAACAGCTAGTGACTTCAACATTAGTGAAAAGTCAAATGTAATGTTGATATTAGGTTTCACATAAGTACAAGTTTAACATTGGCAACAGATGTCAAGATTTCCAATGCTGTGGTAGCATGTTCCAGCCTTGCATCCATCGCAGACCATTGTTATGGCTTGTTTGTGTGTTTGTCAGGTCTAGAGGACATGCATGTTTGTCAGATCTAGAGGACATGCATGTTTGTCAGATCTAGAGTATGTGCATGTTAACCCTTTACAGGGCAGACACTTGTCCGTTTTGTAGCCCTGAACGGGCAAGATTTTTTCAGGTTCGGTAAAATTTCGGGTCGCGTAGTAAAAACATCACAAATAAGGTGTTAGTCAACCGATTTTAGTTAAATAAACAACACGAAGGGAAAAGCATGCAGAATATGTTACTCACATGATTGTTGTCGGTAATCCATATATGAACACAAATATTTACGAAATACAGCATGTTGTTTGTGATTTTCCGTCATCTATACAGCAATTTACAAACACATTTTCAGAATCATAATCACTTTCTTTAAAGTCCGACTCAGACTGCTAATGCAAAGTAACGCTTTGCACTGATATCTAGCTCCGATTAATAGTCAACTTCGTGCCCTTTAATGTCACTTAAATTGAACCTAGCGAAATCTCGGCTATCACTTGAAGAATCGCCGAAATCCGTTTTGAAAAACAGCGTAAAATCCCCGAAAACTATCAAAAAAAGTCTGTAAAAGTCCGTTCAAATTCATAGTAGGCGCTTACAAATGGCAGCCACGTTGTCAAGCTATCGGCAAAAGCGAAAGTAGCCGTCAGAAGTGTCAGAAAGCCGAGAGATCGCGTTTTTACAATGCATAGTAGTATCGGACGTAATCGGCCGATCTGCTCGTTTAAGCGACCGGCCGCAAATGGCCATTTTGCCTTGTAAAGGGTTAATGTCAGATCTAGAGGACATGCGTGTTTGTCAGATCTAGAGGACTTGCATGTTTGTCAGATCTAGAGGACTTGCATGTTTGTCAGATCTAGAGGACATGCATATTTGTCAGATCTAGAGGACTTGCATGTTTGTCAGATCTAGAGGACTTGCATGTTTGTCAGATCTAGAGGACATGCATATTTGTCAGATCTAGAGGACTTGCATGTTAGTCAGGTCTAGAAATATCCATGTTTGTCAGGTCTAGAGGACATGCGTGTTTGTCAGGTCAAAAGGACATACACATTTTTTAGATCTAGAGGGCATGCATGTTTGTCAAGGCTAGAGGACATGCATGTTTTTCAGGTCTAGAGGACATGCGTGTTTGTCAGGTCTAGAGGACATGCGTGTTTGTCAGGTCTAGAGGACATGCATGTTTGTCAGGTCTAGAGGACATGCATGTTTTTCAGGTCTAGTTAGTTAGTCAACAGATCATCCCCATTGCACATTGAACCATTCAGTCCATGTGCTTGGATCCCTCCTCCGTAAATCCCGCAGCATGTAGTGACTTGCAACACTAGTTCTGTGTTGGTTTATTAATCTTCTTTGGCTTCCTGCATACAACCAGGTCATGCATGTTTGTCAGGTCTAGTTGTCAAGTCAAGAGGACGTGCATGTTTTTTCAAGTCTAGAGGACATGCATCTGCTTATGCATCATGTACGAGCTGCTTCGAGGGTAATCACTTGCATGTTTGATTTTATTCCAGCATTTCCTGCCGCTGCCTGGCTTCCTGTTGTTAGCTCCCGATATTTACAGAAGTTTGTCCGAGTTGAACCTGTCAGGTTTGTGATCTTTCTCTATTCCATCATTTGTACCTGCTGACTCGCTCAGCTGGGAGCAGTGGAAGTGCAGTGGTTAGCTTGCTTACCTCCCAGCTTGGTGGTCACAGGTTCAGAATTACATTGTGCATGTTTGTAAAATTGGGCCGGCTTACCCAACTCGACTGAGCCTAACAAGAGTACCAGAAAATGCCATGGGGAGTCAAGGCAGCTGATGGACTACTATTGATCTTACCAACAGTTCAGATGACATCAAATTTTGAAAAAGTCAACAGCTTCACATACCTAGGAAGCAAAATGACATCTACAGGGGACTCAACACCAGAAATATCATCTAAAATCGCACTGGCATCTGGTGCCTTCAATAAATTGTCAAACATCTGGAAGTCAAAGACACTCAGCAAACACACAAAACTTAAAATCTTCAACTCTTGTGTGATTCCAGTGTTAACGTATGGATGTGAAAGTTGGAAATCAACGGTAGCTTTAGATAAAAAATTAGACAATTTTGAGAACAAATGTCTTAGAAGACTTCTAAACATCCACAGGTTCAGAATTACATTGTGCATGTTTGTAAAATTGGGCCGGCTTACCCAACTCGACTGAGCCTAACAAGAGTACCAGAAAATGCCATGGGGAGTCAAGGCAGCTGATGGACTACTCACCCCCCCCCCCCCCTCCCCCCCCCTCCCCCTCTCCAGTGCAGATTTGTAATTTTTTTTTACGCTCGCTCGCTTTGAACTCAAGCGTAGTCCATACACACTACTTTTAGTAGTGCTGGGCTGAATTTTGCGCATGCATTAGCTTTTCCTTTTAACAGTGTTCCTCACTATCAAGCGAACCCACTCCGACTTCAGAGATACTTATAATTGACATCCCCAAGTCAAGGACAATAGATCAATATTTTAGTCCAACTGTCCGGTGTAGGGGTTGAACCCCTTACCTCAGCATTAGCACACCGGATATTTAAGTGTGTTCTTATCCATTCAGCCATGCTGACCTCCGGGTGCAGATTGGTCTGTAAAAATATGGGACCTGCACCATGTCTCTTTTCTCCGTAATCCCGTATACTCTCGTGAGTGACGTGACTGCGTGAGAATTGGTAGCGGTTCTCGCCGGTCGGTAACTTACGGGGTATGTGAGCCTGTCACTCAGAAAGCAATGGCAAACTACTGAGCGTAATCTTGCCTAGTACATCAACAGCAGCTGAAAAATGCTGGTGTTGACTGCAACGTCCTGTAAGGGATATGCAACATTAAAAAAAAAATATGTCTGACACGCCTCAAGGTATGCACAATGGGTCCTTTACTGACTTCCTCAGATGTAAAAGGGGGTGAGAGGTTAAGGTACTGGTTACACACATCATGTACATGTGTTATAATTCCTGAAAAGAGCCAAGGATATTAATTTCTGTGAAAAGAGATAAACTGCTATCTTGAACTCTCATGTGGTTACTGTCTGGACCAGCAAACTTTAATCATCAGGTTCACTGAAGCCTCTTGAGCAGTCTCCAAGTCCTGGTAGCACACAGGTGAAGCCACGACTTACTTTACGATCGAGGGGGCTTCAAATGAAAACCTTAAAAGTGTGATGGAAATTACAATAACCATGCCATAGCTTTGTAACCTGTCAATATTGTTGTTAAGGATGTCAGAGTACTCAACATGTGACATCACTATGCAGACAAACACGGTGACATCATTAGGACAGTTTAAAGATTGCTGCCCCACTTTTGACATGCATGCACCAAAGAGGCCTTCTGTGGTGATGCATGCCTATTAGTCCAGCAAGTGTATGAGTGGAGTAGGAAGTTTCAAAATGGCGTGACTTCTGTGACAGACTCTTCACGACCGGGTCAGGCACACTGAGTAGTGACACCAGATAATTTTTTTTCTATTCAAATCCAAGCACTTTATTGGCACTGGAGGACTTGCATTGAACGCAGTGGTGGCTACATAAAAAAAATGATACATTTGTTATTAACTTTTTCAGAATATGTCCACAACAACAACAACAACAAACAAACAAATATTTAAGGCTTTCGTTTGAAGCCCTCTTGTATTTTTCCAACTGCATTAGTTTTGCAATTTAATACATGTTTGGAAGGTAATGGGTTGATTTGGGAGATGTTCATATGTGATATAATTGATGTTGAAATAATGTTACATCTGTCATATGTAAGCTATATTAAGATTAGTCTATAGCAAGGAGTTGCAATGAACCCCAGCATTTATTGTCAGTTTGTGATTTGCTAGGCAGTTCTATATTCAATAGTTTGTCATTGCTTTCTGAAGGGCTGACGCCTCATGCCTTCAAAATCAACACAAAGTGATATGCGGCCAAATCATCAGCATCTGATTTTGAACCTGTGGCTCGGTATACGGGGGAATTGTAAGCGTGTGTTTCACTGCCACCTTAGCCACAGAATTTATTTATTACCACACTAATTTGAAATGATAATAGCATAAATGACATTGCAACATTTGGTGTGTTCAGCCAAAATTTGAATTATATATTCGTGGTGACTGCACTAGTCAGGTGGCCTTAATACCTCAGGCTCTAAAAAGTCGCTCAAAAGTCGAGGGTCAACTTCATTGCACCGGGTTTTATCCCATATGGATCGGTCTCTTACCTCAGCGTGGAAAGCGTCGCACAAAGCACGAACTCCGTAGCTCTAGCAACGACCCACAGGAGTCACCGAAAAATTTCACTCATGAACCGAAGGACTCGACCCGGAATTGAACCCACAACTTCGGAGCCTGAGTTAAACAGCTTGACCACTTTGCTACGAAGACTCCCTAAGACACCTCAGGCTCAAGACCCTCCTGTCCTTCACCACAAGATGCTATAGCTATTAATGATGGTTATGAATTATATGGTAGAATTAATTTAATCATTGAGAAAATACTAGCAGAGAGCATTTTGCTATATCCTAATTTTGAGTTGTTCTTTTGACAGATCCATACACAATCCCTACATTAGGCATCACAGTACCTTGGGCAGATGCTATGGCTACTTCTGACCACGGTGACACAGTATCCTTCATCTGATGTGTGTGATTCTGAGAGTGTGTCGTAACGAGTGTGTTCGTAAATAAACGTGTATTGTTCTTCGCTCATAGACGTATAAGAAAGAAGTAGCGACTAGAGGGTGCCTAGACAACATACAAATTAACAAAAGACATGCCATGCTGTCTTAAATTTCTGTCCACCAGAAATGATACGCATCTCTCAAACAAATGTTTTTACCAATGGTTCTGAAACTATTTCACTGACAACATATGACTGTATCTGGGCTGCCAGTGATAACGACCTGTTCTGCTTGGGAACCCAACACTACATTGATCACCTAATGATAAAGGTAATCCCAGGTCAGATTCTGGAGAAAAGGTGTCAAATGTTACCCTTTCACAACATGAAATGAGATGGCCAATTCCTTTCCTCACTGCATGACCATTATAATTTTAAGAAAATTCTGAAAATTGTCAGATCCTGTTTTATTTGACGGTGGGACGATCATGCCTCTGTTGGGGACTGAACCCCAACCACTGTCTTGATAAGCCAGCTCACTAACCACTGGGTACTGCAGGTCCAGAGAGCAGAGACATTCAGCTTTCTACACAACAGAGTATGGCAGGTTTGATAGTCAGGGGTTTCAGCAAATTATAAAAATTTTGTGGAGTATTTTCAAGGTTATTTGGTCACTTCCGTTTTGGTCATGCGCTTGTGGGACCAGGTGGAGAAGGCGGAGGACTAGATTGAGAACCCATATGTGGAAAGAATGAGATTGCGGGGGATCGGCAGGGGTTCTGGAAGAATCTCAAAACTGAGAGGGAAGACCTGGAGAACTTTTAATCAGATAGCGGTGGGAACGATTAGTAGTGTGACTCTTCACTGGCTGTTGAACGAGGGGACTGAGCACGTATGGGAATGTCCTGAGTGCAGTGATGTCGGTTCTTAACTCAACTCAATTGGTCACTTCCAAGGTAATTTGATCATTTTCAAGTTAATTTGGTCATTTTTAAGGTAATTTGATAAAAATTAATAAAGGTAATTTGCCTGTCTCCGTGGCCAAAGGCTTGCGAACGCGGTTCGTGAGTCACTTACTAGGCATTCGAAACGCAGCCGTGACCGATTTGTGCAGCAGACTGTGTCGTGTTGTGTTATAACATGTTGGTATGTGAGCCGGTTGTTCAGAAAGCAATGGCAAACTACTGAACATAAAAACTTGCCTAGTACATCAACAGCAGCTGAAAAATGCTGGTGTTGACTGCAACATCCTGCAAGGGATATGCAACATTTAAAAAAAAGGTACTTTTGTCATTTTCAAGATAATTGTGTCATTTTCAAGGTAATTTGTTCATTTTCAAGGTAATGAAACTTTAAAGGTTATTTTGTCATGTTTGTTTTCAAGGCTGTGTTTGGTTTGTGATATGCTTATATATATATATATGTGTGTGTGTGTGTGGTGGTTTTTTGTTGTTGTTGTTTGTTGTGATTCGGGTTATGGAGTTATTTCAATTATTAGTTATT
The DNA here is from genome assembly GCA_014155875.1 of Cepaea nemoralis. Taxonomy (NCBI): domain Eukaryota; kingdom Metazoa; phylum Mollusca; class Gastropoda; order Stylommatophora; family Helicidae; genus Cepaea; species Cepaea nemoralis. The sequence continues at coordinate 86,182 of JACEFZ010005248.1, forward strand.
GCCAGCTGTGTGTTGTTGGTTGTCCTTGACCGGAATCTCTCCAGGTATATCTGCATCAAGAGTGTCTTTGTCCTGACCACAGAATACTCATCTTTGACCGTGACCCTACTGGTGACCTTGAGGAAGTTCATCAGCCTGATCTTTTCTATCATCTATTTCCAAAACCAGTTCACGGCCACCCAATGGATCGGCACATTCCTTGTGTTTAACGGCACCATGATGTTCGTGGGGGCTTTCAAGAGGTTCCGCTGGTTTCAGAAGTTAGAGGAGTCACTCTCTTTCATTGAGAATATGTCCAGTAAATGAGTATTTTATCATCATCATCATCATTGCATCATCATCACATCATTTGTGTGAGCGCATTAATTCATGTCATGTTTTACTTCTAGCTGTACTGACCATGTGTGTGTATATTCTGTCCATGTCTGTCTTCCACTTGTATGTATTTGATGACTCTAGACATGTATCATAATGGTAAGCTGTAGTGATGTTTCATGATGGTAAGCTGTAGTGATGTTTCATGATTGTAAGATGTAGCGTGAGCTTGCCAGTTGAGCTGACAAGTCATGGGGCTTTTGATGACCTTGAAGTGAATGTGTCTTCCTGGCACTTTAAGCGTTTGACCCACTTGTGCCATGACCCACAAGTGCCTTTCTAATGTTGTGTGGCATGCCTGAGATGAAGTGGTCAGTCACCGGCCTCACACTTCAAAGGGCAAGGGTTTATTTTCAGACTCAGTCATTTAGTTTACGAGCTCAAATTTTTGGAGACTCCTGTAGTTGGTCAAATAACCTTTCATCAAGCCTCTTGGGAGGAAAAGAGGCCATGCCATGTAGGATCAGAGCTGGTGCAGTGATGTTGTCCTGCTTGCTTTAAACCCATTCTCATGTGCCTTCTGAGCATTTGAGTATGGCTTAATTTACCCAATCAGATATTGTATCCTAGCTCGTCATTTGAGAGGAGTGTAACTCGTGAAACAGCATTTGAGAGGAGTGTAATTCGTGAGGGCTTTTGAGAGGAGTGTAACTCATGAGACAGCATTTGAGAGGAGTGTAACTCATGAGACAGCATTTGAGACGAGTGTAACTCATGAGACAGCATTTGAGAGGAGTGTAACTCGTGAGACGGCATTTGAGAGGAGTGTAACTGGTGAGACAGCATTTGAGAGGAGTGTAACTGGTGAGACAGCATTTGAGAACTGACTCACTCATGAGATAGCATTTGAGAACTGACTCACTCATGGGACAACATTTGAGAACTGAGTCACTCATGGGACAACATTTGAGAACTGAGTCACTCATGGGACAGCATTTGTGAACTGAGTCACTCATGGGACAGCATTTGAGAAGAGTGTAACTCATGAGACAGCATTTGAGAACTGACTCACTCATGAGACAGCATTTGAGAACTGAGTCACTCATGGGACAGCATTTGAGAAGAGTGTAACTCGTGAGACAGCATTTGAGAACTGAATTACTCATGAGACAGCATTTGAGAACTGAGCCACTCATGAGACAGCATTTGTGAACTGAGTCATTCATGAGACAGCATTTGAGAACTGAGTCACTCATGAGACAGCATTTGAGAACTGAGTCACTCATGAGACAGCATTTGAGAACTGAGTCACTCATGAGACAGTGTTATCTCTAGGTTTTCCCATTGTAGTTTTTTCACTGGCAGGTGAGAATTTAAACCTGTCTTTCTGCTCATTACCAACTCTGTGGCAAAGGGGTTATGAATGCAATTTGCAATCCCGCAAACAGCGTTCGAAACACAGCTGCACGCAATTTGGAAGCAGACCGCCTTGCGTTGGTTTCTCATATAAAGGGATGAGTGCCGGTGGTTCAGAAAGCAATGGCAAACTACTGAACGTAAACTTGCCAAGAAATCATAAACAGCCAAAAAATGCTGGGGTTGACAGCGACGTCTGTAGAGGATATGCAACTAACTTTTTTTTCTGCTCATGAAGGTGTAAATGAGTACACTGCCAGACAGATCAGCTGGAATATCCTAGTACTGTTGGTCTGTGCCTTCCTGAGGTAGTCTGACATGTTGAGCCAGTGATTGTTAGGAGATCACCATGGTTGAGTGGTCAAGCATGAGATAGTCTAATGACTGACATGTTGAGACAGTAATTGTTAGAGGGATCATCATTGCTGAGTGATCAAGTCACCTGCGCGTGCGTTTTAAACTCACTGGTTCCTTTTCGAACTTCGTCGAATGTAGTGCCGGCCCCTCCCATGAGACCCTTATGGGTCATCACTGAAGCTATAGCGCTTTCAACAGGTCGCTCTGCAAAGACATTGAGCCAAGTGGAGGTCAAACTTGATGCAATGAAGCTGATCTTCTTGCCTTACCCTCTTTTTCCCCCCTACATTAAGTCCTATCACGTGATTCTGTGGGTTTTGCCGTCTCCCAGCTGATTCCATCAGTGAATCCTGGGATCATCTATATGTCACTGGGTACTCAGCAATTATGATAACAGTGTGTGTAGATGGTCAGGCCTGGTGGTGACTTTTCTGTGCTGTCATAGACATCAAATTAATGTTGGGAGCAATATTGTCTGCCTTTCCAGAAGTCATCCATATTCTCTTGTCATTCAGCTCTCCTATCATTTAGGACATTGACAGTACATCCCTTGAAACAAGTAAAGAGTTTCAAGTACCTAGGAAGTATAATATCATCAAATGGCAGATCAGAAGACGAGATCGAAAATAGGTGCAATAAGGCAAATCAACTCATTGGACAAATGGCACCAATACTAAAGAACAAACATGTATCAATAACTACTAAGAAAGCACTTTACCACACAATCTTCCTGCCAACTCTATGCTACCAATGCCAAACCTGGACAATGACAGAAAAAGAGAAAAGAAAAATCACAACAGAAATGAGGTTCCTGAGAAGAATACTCAACATATCAAGAAGAGATAAGATCAGAAATGAAGAAATCCGGGCTAAAGTGGGGATTAAAGCAGCACTAGATTTTATCAGAAAACAGCAAGTCAAATGGTTTGGCCATGCAAGTAGGTTACCAGTCAACAGCATACCACAACAAGCAGTGATGTACAGACCAGATGGAATCAGAGGAAGAGGCCGACCACGTAAACGTTGGACGGAGGGAATAGCAGAGTCCATGGGAATATCGATATATGAAGCCCATACTCAGGCACTCTCACGATGTTTATACTTCACCTCGACACCGCAAGGTACAAGAGGAACATGATGAGATGAGATAAGATGATGTCTTATATGCTTAAACTCTGTGAGGTTTCGTTAGTGAGCTCGTGATGATAGTTGATTCATTACCTGATGGCATATACCAGTAATTTATTGTGATAATTATTCATTATTCTACTGTGATGTTTATTTAAGAATTAATTTAGCGCATAATTCACTCTAACTTATATATAATTATTTTATTGTATTAATTTAAGACTAATTCTCTAGTTCTATTTTATTCTGGTAATTTATTATAATAGAAGTAGTATTATATTTTGCCTCCAGTACAACTCTGGGATTGGCCAACCTCAGATAAATGGCTACCAGACAATTTCTGTTGAGGAAAGATGGTGAGAAGGGTACTGGCCACCCCATTTCATATGTTGTGGCCTAGAATAGGTGTAGACCCCACTCTTCTCACCTCAACAGTGTATGTCTGTCTCTCTTATTTATCAGCAAAACTGTTGCCAGATAAGAATTCAGTCCGGGCATTGTATAGTTACTGCCAGATTTGTAGTATTGTGTGTTGTCCATGCTGTCGGGGCCATTTCTTTATTTTTATCTTAATTGTATATTTATAACTAAACTCAATCAATCATGTGCCATGCCGGAAAGCGTAGGCGCTCATGACTCGCCATTTCACTCGATCACCAGCGTCGTGGATCAGCTCCACGATAGACAACTAAACTATAACATGTTATTGTTGTCATTCATTCATTTTAAATCATATAATTTTTATAGTAATTATCAATTTCCCCCTTGACTTGCCATTTTCCGCCATCCATTTTTGTTCAGTCTAAACCTACGTTTTGTTTGGCACTGAATCTTTTAATTCATAATTAATGACTATTTTATGCTTGTAACTGAAGATTCATTAGTCTTTTTAACAAGTTAACTGGATGGTTATGCTAGTCTGAATTTTGATTGCAAGACTGACTACATGTATCATCATTTTACTGAATTAATTGACAGTTAATGACTGGGCTGTCATATATCTCAGTATTTTATCGAGTCGTTGAAAAAAAACATTGTATTATAACAGTCACACATAATGTCAGACAAGAGTACACATAATATCAGACAAGAGTACACATAACAAGAGTACACATAATATATAACAAGAGTACACATAACAAGAGTACACATAATATCAGACAAGAGTACACATAATATCGGACAAGAGTACACATATTATCAGACAAGAGTACACAATACCAGACGAGTACACATATAAGACAAGAGTACACATATCAGACAAAAGTACACATAACAAGAGTTCACATAATATCAGACAAGAGTACACATAATATCAGGCAAGAGCACACATAATATCAGACAAGAGCACACATAATATCAGACAAGAGTACACATAACAAGAGTACACATAATATCAGACAAGAGTACACATAATATCAGACAAGAGTACACATAACAAGAGTACACATAATATCAGACAAGAGTACACATAACAAGAGTACACATAATATCAGACAAGAGTACACATAACAAGAGTACACATAATATCAGACAAGAGTACACATAATATCAAACAAGAGTACACATAATGTCAGACAATAGTACACATAATATCAGACAAGAGTACACTAATATCAGGCAAGAGTACACATATCAGGCAAGAGTACACATAATATCAGACAAGAGTACACATAATATCAGGCAAGAGTACACATAATATCAGGCAAGAGTACACATAATATCAGGCAAGAGCACACATAATATCAGGCAAGAGCACACATAATATCAGGCAAGAGTACACATAATATCAGGCAAGAGTACACACAATATCAGACAAGAGTACACATAATATCAGGCAAGAGTACACATAATATCAGACAAGAGTACACATACTATCAGACAAGAGTACACATAATATCAGACAAAAGAGTACACATAATATCAGGTAAGAGTACACATAACAAGAGTACACATAATATCAGACAAGAGTACACATAATATCAGACAAGAGTACATATAATATCAGGCAAGAGTACACATAATATCAGGCAAGAGCACACATAATATCAGGCAAGAGTACACATAATATCAGACAAGAGTACACATAATATCAGGCAAGAGTACACATAATATCAGGCAAGAGTACACATAATATCAGGCAAGAGTACACATAATATCAGACAAGAGTACACATAATATCAGGCAAGAGTACACATAATATCAGACAAAAGAGTACACATAATATCAGGCAAGAGTACACATAATATCAGACAAGAGTACACATAACAAGAGTACACATAATATCAGACAAGAGTACACATAACAAGAGTACACATAATATCATACAAGAGTACACATAACAAGAGTACACATAATATCAGACAAGAGTACACATAATATCAGGCAAGAGTACACATAATATCAGGCAAGAGTACACATAATATCAGGCAAGAGCACACATAATATCAAGCAAGAGTGCACATAATATCAGTCAAGAGTACACATAATATCAGACAAAAGAGTACACATATTATCAGGCAAGAGTACACATAATATCAGACAAGAGTACACATAACAAGAGTACACATAATATATAACAAGAGTACACATAATATATAACAAGAGTACACATAATATATAACAAGAGTACACATAATATATAACAAGAGTACACATAATATATAACAAGAGTACACATAACAAGAGTACACATAATATCAGACAAGAGTACACATAACAAGAGTACACATAATATCAGACAAGAGTACACATAATATCAGACAAGAGTACACATAACAAGAGTAAACATAATATCAAACAAGAGTACACATAACAAGAGTACACATAATATCAGACAAGAGTACACATAATATCAGACAAGAGTACACATAATATCAGACAAGAGTACACATAATATCATACAAGAGCACACATAATATCAGACAAGAGTACACATAATATCAGACAAGAGTACACATAATATCAGGCAAGAGTACACATAACAAGAGTAAACATAATATCAGACAAGAGTACACATAACAAGAGTACACATAATATCAGACAAGAGTACACATAATATCAGACAAGAGTACACATAATATCATACAAGAGCACACATAATATCAGGCAAGAGCACACATAATATCAGACAAGAGTACACATAATATCATACAAGAGTACACATAATATCATACAAGAGCACACATAATATCAGGCAAGAGTACACATAATATCAGGCAAGAGTACACATAATATCAGGCAAGAGTACACATAATATCAGGCAAGAGTACACATAATATCAGGCAAGAGCACACATAATATCAGGCAAGAGTACACATAATATCAGGCAAGAGTACACATAATATCAGGCAAGAGTATACATAACAAGAGTACACATAATATCAGACAAGAGTACACATAATATATAACAAGAGTACACATAATATATAACAAGAGTACACATAATATCAGACAAGAGTACACATAATATCAGACAAGAGTACACATAATATCAGACAAGAGTACACATAATATCAGGCAAGAGTATACATAACAAGAGTACACATAATATCAGACAAGAGTACACATAATATCAGGCAAGAGTACACATAATATCAGGCAAGAGTATACATAACAAGAGTACACATAATATCAGACAAGAGTACACATAATATATAACAAGAGTACACATAATATATAACAAGAGTACACATAATATATAACAAGAGTACACATAACAAGAGTACACATAATATCAGACAAGAGTACACATAATATATAACAAGAGTACACATAACAAGAGTACACATAATATCAGACAAGAGTACACATAATATCAGACAAGAGTACACATAATATCAGACAAGAGTACACATAATATCAAACAAGAGTACACATAATATGAGACAAGAGTACACGTAATATCAGGCAAGAGTACACATAATATCAGACAAAAGAGTACACATAATATCAGGCAAGAGTACACATAATATCAGGCAAGAGTATACATAACAAGAGTACACATAATATCAGACAAGAGTACACATAATATCAGACAAGAGTACACATAATATATAACAAGAGTACACATAATATATAACAAGAGTACACATAACAAGAGTACACATAATATATAACAAGAGTACACATAATATATAACAAGAGTACACATAATATATAACAAGAGTACACATAATATATAACAAGAGTACACATAATATATAACAAGAGTACACATAATATATAACAAGAGTACACATAATATATAACAAGAGTACACATAACAAGAGTACACATAATATATAACAAGAGTACACATAATATATAACAAGAGTACACATAACAAGAGTACACATAATATATAACAAGAGTACACATAATATATAACAAGAGTACACATAATATATAACAAGAGTACACATAATATATAACAAGAGTACACATAATATATAACAAGAGTACACATAATATATAACAAGAGTACACATAACAAGAGTACACATAATATATAACAAGAGTACACATAATATATAACAAGAGTACACATAATATATAACAAGAGTACACATAATATATAACAAGAGTACACATAACAAGAGTACACATAATATATAACAAGAGTACACATAATATATAACAAGAGTACACATAACAAGAGTACACATAATATATAACAAGAGTACACATAATATATAACAAGAGTACACATAACAAGAGTACACATAATATATAACAAGAGTACACATAATATATAACAAGAGTACACATAACAAGAGTACACATAATATATAACAAGAGTACACATAATATATAACAGAGTACACATAATATATAACAAGAGTACACATAATATATAAACAAGAGTACACATAATATATAACAAGAGTACACATAACAAGAGTACACATAATATATAACAAGAGTACACATAATATATAACAAGAGTACACATAATATATAACAGAAGTACACATATATATAACCAAGAGTACACATAACAAGAGTACACATAATATATAACAAGAGTACACATAATATATAACAAGAGTACACATAACAAGAGTACACATAATATATAACAAGAATACACATAATATATAACAAGAGTACACATAATATATAACAAGAGTACACATAATATATAACAAGAGTACACATAATATATAACAAGAGTACACATAATATATAACAAGAGTACACATAACAAGAGTACACATAATATCAGACAAGAGTACACATAATATATAACAAGAATACACATAATATATAACAAGAGTACACATAATATATAACAAGAGTACACATAATATATAACAAGAGTACACATAATATATAACAAGAGTACACATAATATATAACAAGAGTACACATAACAAGAGTACACATAATATATAACAAGAGTACACATAATATATAACAAGAGTACACATAACAAGAGTACACATAATATATTAACAAGAGTACACATAACTATATAACAATAGTACACATATATATATATGATCAAGAGTACACATACAAGAGTACACATAATATAATATAACAAGCGTACACATAATATATAACAAGAGTACCATACAAGAGTACACATAATTATAACAAGAAATACACATAATCTGATTAACAAGATTAAAACATACTTATATAACAAGAGTTACACATACTAAATAGGTAACAAGAGTACACATAACAAGAGTAACATCATAGATATAGTAACAAAGATACACATAAGTATATAACAAGAGTAACACATAACAAGAGTACACATAATATATAACAAGAGTACACATAATATATAACAAGAGTACACATAATATATAACAAGAGTACACATAACAAGAGTACACATAATATATAACAAGAGTACACATAATATATAACAAGAGTACACATAACAAGAGTACACATAATATATAACAAGAATACACATAATATATAACAAGGAGTACACATAATATATAACAAGAGTACACATAATATATAACAAGAGTACACATAATAATATAACAAGAGTACACATAATTATATACAAGAGTACACATAACAAGAGTACACATAATATCAGACAAGAGTACACATAATATATAACAAGAATACACATAATATATAACAGAGTACACATAATATATAACAAGAGTACACATAATACATAACAAGAGTACACATAATATATAACAAGAGTACACATAATATATAACAAGAGTACACATAACAAGAGTACACATAATATATAACAAGAGTACACATAATATATAACAAGAGTACACATAACAAGAGTACACATAATATCAGAACAAGAGATTACACGTAATATATAACAAGGAGTACAACATTAATATCAGAACAAGAGATACACTAATAATCAGACATGATTAAACATACATATCAGACAAGAATACAAATAATATATAACAAGAGTACACATTAATTATAAGCAATGAGTACACATAACAAGAGTACACATAATATCAAGAGTACACATATATAGAACAGAGAGTACACATATATCAGAACAAGAAGTACCATAATATAGACAAGAGTACACATAATATATAACAAGAGTACACATAACAAGAGTACACATAATATCAGACAAGAGTACACATAATATCAGACAAGAGTACACATAATATATAACAAGAATACACATAATATATAACAAGAGTACACATAATATATAACAAGAATACACATAATATCAGACAAGAGTACACATAATATCAGACAAGAGTACACATAATATCAGACAAGAGTACACATAATATATAACAAGAGTACACATAATATATAACAAGAGTACACATAATATATAACAAGAGTACACATAATATATAACAAGAGTACACATAATATATAACAAGAGTACACATAATATATAACAAGAGTACACATAATATATAACAAGAGTACACATAATATATAACAAGAGTACACATAATATATAACAAGAGTACACATAACAAGAGTACACATAATATTTAACAAGAGTACACATAATATCAGACAAGAGTACACATAATATCAGACAAGAGTACACATAATATATAACAAGAGTACACATAATATATAACAAGAGTACACATAACAAGAGTACACATAACAAGAGTACACATAATATCAGACAAGAGTACACATAATATCAGACAAGAGTACACATAATATCAGACAAGAGTACACATAATATCAGACAAGAGTACACATAATATATAACAAGAGTACACATAATATTTAACAAGAGTACACATAACAAGAGTACACATAATATATAACAAGAGTACACATAATATTTAACAAGAGTACACATAACAAGAGTACACATAATATCAGACAAGAGTACACATAACAAGAGTACACATATCAGACAAGAGTACACATAATGTCACACACATAGCACCAGTCACTGGGCTCATTTTATGTCCCAGTTACAACTTTCAAATCATGCTCGTTCCATGAAAGATCACAAAACTTAAAAGTGGCTTTTCCTCTCGGATGTAATAACTTATATGCTGTCTAAATGTCCAGTAGACATTCATTCTCAGGTATTGATCGGCAGTCATAGTGAGGACAGAAAGCCATAGATATCTGAAGGAATTTTAGACAATGTAACAATTAAAAGTTACAGAGAACTTGCCACCTCCAAATAGAGTCAGCCCTCACTGAAGGTACAAGTGTACTTGGAGGCAGCAGTTTTGAATCCCGGTGTACCGTAAACTTTCAATCTTTATAATGCCTAATGTATTCTGTGATCTCTACTGAGTGTTTTTTTCTTTTACATTATATTCTGTGAGTGCTTAACAATCCCTGATCATTTTTTTCATGCTATTTCACTGGTCTCAAGTGTTCCTCACCAACCGTTATTTACATGTACTACATCTCAGTGTAGTTTCCTATTCTGTCTGTCTTATCCTTCCTTCTCACCTCCCCACCAGTCATCTCACCATTTTATGTCTTCCTTTCTCTCATGATTTATGGTTATTTCCTATTTCTCCCATTATTATCTTGCCTAGTTCTTTTTTTCTCATACCTTCTGTCTCCTTTTTTGTTTTTGTGTTCATTTTGATCATTGTCTGTCTCCCCTTCCATTGACTCCACTGTGGTGTCCGCTTCTGCCCCAATTTTCTGTATACTCTCTGATGCATGTTGCTACTTTCTGTCTGCTGATGCTGTCAGCTGTAACGCAGGACTGCAGTTCCTGTGGACATAACTCATGTCAGATAAATCTGTGACATTAACTCATGTCAGATAAATCTGTAACATTAACTCATGTCAGATAAATCTGTGACATACCGTAAACATGTAGTTATTCATGGGTCAAATCATAAGTTTTTCCTGACTGTGAAGGGAATGTCATTGAAAGAGAAATGTTATATGTTTTTTATTCCTTTTCACTATCGCATCACTTGAATGGACATTTGAGCCATTTCTGCTTGACCTTGAAAATGTCTCGGAAATATAACCCGAAATTTTATAAGTAAACAAGTTGTCACATGCTAATGTGACTTCTTTATCATAGTCAACATTATTTCCTCTGAGCTTTTTTTTTAAGCTTTTGTTTAGAAAACCAGCATCTGCCTGGAACCAAGTCTGTAGAACAGGGGTGGGCATTTAAGAATCTACATGTTCAGATCCTTGGTTAGTAGCTAGCTGCCTGTGTATTTCTGTGGCTGTTTTTGTTTCCTCCTGTAACGTCATAAAATTTATCATAACCCTGGCCTCTCCATTGTTCTGACAAATTATTTTATGCAGTAATTCTATTTAATAGGGTATTTAGAGTCATGTGCCACAGTGGAGAACCTATTGCAGAAACAAAATTCATGCTTCACATATAGTGCAGATATGAGAAGCTTTGAATATGCCTTTATTCAGACACTTTCTGCTCCTGCACCTTCATAGTCAGGATAAAGACTTATAATTTGTCCCTTGTATTAGAGTTCCTTTATATTTGTTTGCTGAAGAAGGTTTTTGTAGCCACAAGAACCACTCCTTGTAACGCTGACTTGATTCACTTTCCAATGCTTCATTTATTCATTGTATTCTACAGCTGCTCTAGCGTACAACCCAATTCATTTCCCTTTCTGATTGGACACTCACTTCTTGACTGGATGGTGCTGATAGCTCAGTTGATTGGCTGAATGTGGTGACCCAGTTTTTGATTGGCTGATTCTGGTGGCTCAGATTTTGATTGGATGCTGCCAGTGACTCAGTTCTTGATTGGGTGATTCTGGTGACTCATATATTGGTTACCCCCAAAATGACAAAATATGTTACTGTTATCATGTAAGTATTTCTTTTTGGTGTTGATTGATTCATTCTGACAAAATACTCCTATAATATGGTTCAAGTTGTGCCTCCTTAATGTTCTTCCATTGTTTTGCATAGACACCAATTTGTGTCTCATTGTTTTCTTCCATGTAATGCTGTTTGGTCTTGTTTTTACATTATTCCATATTTGGTCCGGTTATATAAGTTTGCTTGTCACATTTGTACAGTGTCAGGCTTTTAGTCCAACGATCAACGTAAGGGATGTATACATTTGGAAATAATTACAAACTAACAAGTCTTGGAGATAATTATAAATTTATAAGATTTTCAGATATTTTTAAAGTTATAAGATTTTGAGATAATGTATGAATTTATAAGATGTTGGGATAATAATAAATTAAGATTTTGAGATAATTATAAATTGATAGTATTTGGTGATAATTATAAATTGATATGATTTGGAGATAATAATAGATAGACCAATTTTGGGATAAATAAAACTGGCAAGTTGGAGGCAGTTATAAATTGACATGTTTTGAGAAGAAATAAACTGGAGAACTTAATGACAACTGGCAGGATTGATGAGAAAAGAACAAGGGAAAGGCAAAGAGGTGAATGTCTGGGCTGATGCCGAGGTTAGCGGTTCAACCCCTACACTGGACAGCTGGACTAAAATGTTGACCTGTCGTCCTTGACTTGGAGATGTAAATTACAAGTATCTCTGAAGTCGGAGTGGGTTTGCCTGATGGCAAGGGACACTGTTAATAGGGAAAACTAATCCACACGCAAAATTCAGTCCATTATTACTATAAATAGTATGTATGGACTACGTTTGAGTTAAAGCGAGCGAGCGCCAAAAATAAATCTATAAATTGTTATGGAGGTACTTATAAATGAAGGTATACACACACAAAATAACAATTTGGTGTCACTACAGACAGATTTTGGGATATGCATAAATTAACTGGTATTAAGGGGTAAACAGGTTGACAGGTTATGATTGGCACTGACATAATGACACAGATTGTTTAACTTCCTGCACCCTACAGATGACCATCATAGGTGGGAATATTTCAGTTATAATATTACAGATTGTTCGTGCAGTAAGATATTGAACCTTTCTCCAATGCCTTGAGATGTTTTCAGATGTTCAAGCAGTAAGATAATGAACCTTTCTCCAATGCCTTGAGATGTTTTCAGATGTTCATGCAGTAAGATATTGAACCCCTCTGCAAGACCTTGAGATGTTTTCAGATTGTTCGTGCAGTTAGATAATGAACCCCTCTGCAATGCCTGGAGATGTTTTCAGGTGTTCATGCAGTTAGATAATGAACCCCCCTGCAAGGCCTTTAGGTGTTTTCAGTCCGTGTGTAGCCTGGTCCCATACTTGTGTAGATCAGTCGACATGTGATGGGTGTTGGGCCAGTATCAAGCCGTCCACCTTTATTTCCGAGAACATTTATTGGTACCTCTTTCAGGCTGGGTCAACCTGGCAGGCCGGTTCTGGTAAAATAATCTGTCCCAAAGGGGATTTGAACATAGGCACTGAGCTACCACAGTTTCCCAATTGTTACCATCATGATGTGCCATGCCGGTAAGCGTGGGCGGTCATATTTCACCATCTTATGCGATTACCAGAGTTGTGGGTCAGCTCCATGTTCTTGTCTACACCGTATCACATGGTCAAGCCATTCAGATATTTACTTCTCTGCCTTCCCCTCGTTCTTTTTCCCTCAGTCTTGCCAGTTGTCGCCAAGTTCTCTAGTTTATTTCTTCTCGTAACATGCCCATATAAATTTGACTGTCTACTTCTAATTTCTTTAATCTGTTTGCAATTTCAAATTTCATTTGCCTCTTGTAGTACTTGCTCACTGGTTTTTCTGTCTGTCCCAGGTAGTCTTTGCATGTTCCTCAGAAACCACATTTCCACCATTATTGGATATTTTTCAGCTTGTCTGCTCATCGTCCACATTTCACATCCATACAAAAGTACAGGTTCTATGTAGCACTTCAATACTCTTTTCCTCGTTGCAGTTGACATCTTTTTATTAGTATGTTTTCCATTTTGCAAAAGGCTATCTTTGCCATGGTGATTATTGTTGTTGTTGTTCTTCTTTGTTTAATCAGAAGTTGTTTTGGACGTAATTGCATTGTGCCTCTTTACAGCAGAGCTGCGATATTTGCACCTTTCGGCCGACACATCGGACTTCAGGCATTTGTTGGCCGGTAAACCTCTCCGGCAGATTCTTGTTCTAAATCTCTTCAAGGCACTGCCATCAGATTTTATAACTGTTCTGAGATAGTTATGCTGATTTACTTGTATAAAAATACTCAAATTTTTCCTTGTATTACATTGAGGTATTTCTTTCTTCTTAGAGACGCCACAATCTCTGTCTTCTTACAGTTTAATTCTAACCCTAGTTGTTCACTGTGTACAATAACCATATCTACTAAATGTTGCAGAACCTGCTCATTGTCTGCAATCAAAACAGTATCATCCGCATATCTAATATTATTGATGTTATATCCTCCATTGGTTATTCCTCTGTCTTCTAAATTTCTAAATATATGTTCACTGGATAGGAGAAAAAGGATCTGAAGACATTACACATCACTGTCTCACACCTCTCTCAATAGGTTTTTGTAGTAAATCTATCAAATATGTGTTCACCTGTTCCTAAATTGTTGATGGTACAGTTGTCGAGTAGTGGTAACCGATTGATTAGTGCACTGATTTAAATGACAGTAATGACCGGGTGTTTGGTGAAAACCCCCGGACTGTCACTGTCTTTTACTGCCAATATAGTACCTTGCGGTGTATGGGGGGGGGGGGTGGTCTTTGAGCCTGAGGAATTAAGTCCACCTCACTAGTGCAGTTGCCGCAAACTGCAGGTTAGGATTTTCTTTTTGCCTCCTACAGAAAACAAAATCCCACACCTTACCATGGATTTGAACCCGGGTCTCCCAAAGGAGAATCCAGTGTTCTAGCCATTCAGCCAGCCGCTCCTCTCCCGGCCATTACAGTCATTTAAATCAGTGCAAAATCCCCAAACAGCACAGCTCTTTGAACAGACTTTTAAATGAGAACTGGAGATTGCTGTGGAACTAAACGCTGCCAGCATGTTATACTGGGCACATCAGCCCTCGTGTGTCATCTGGTCACCAACAATCTAGACCCAGCACCACACCCTCAGCAGCCACAGTGACACTTGCCTACCGACCCAAGAGTCAGGGGTTTGAATCTGCCTTGTGGTGGATTTGTACAATTGACTTGGCCTCCCAGGTTGAACAAACCTCAAATGTGTACCAGGAAATGTTTAGGGAAGTAAAGATTGTTGGTGGCATATTAGAACACCACTCACTAAGTGCTGGTGGCCCTGTACAGATATGGGGCCGCCACTAGAAGCCTTACAAGCTCCCAGGTGTCTGGACACGGTCCTTGTCTGGACTGACCATATCCTCGTGACTTTATTGCATACCAGCAGATTTACTTTATTTGTGATTTTACTGTTGTGTTTTGTGTTTGCCATTGCCTTTTTTGTCCAAGTCTAATGTTTTGTTAGTGTGTATAAATACTCAATGGAGTGCCTGATTCATATTTTGGATGGAGCACTTGTCATATATTCATGTGTTGAAATACACAAGTTTGGCATGTTTACAATTTTTGACACGTACTGTTGAAGCATTATATTGTTAAAGTGTACAAGTATTACATGTTCAGTTGTTAACATTCGCACATGGAAATTACAAATGTTAACATTTATTCATTGAAATGTACAAGTTTTCATATTCAGCTGTCAACATGTCACATGTGGAAATGTATAAGTGTTACATAATTCAACATACATAATAGTCTGGTAAGAGTGAGGCAGCGAGGAGTGACGAGGGGATCTGGCCGATGCTCGACGCTCAGAGGAAAGGCGAGACGGACATATAATCAGATTGCTACTGGTACTATTAGTGTTGGAACTCTGCTGGCTGCTGAGGATGGGGACGGAGCGCTTATGGAATGTCCCAAATGCTGTGATGTCGGTTCCTAAATCAATCAATCAATCAATCAATTCAACTGTTAACATTCACTATTGAAACATTTCACATGTTGAAATATCAAAGAACTGAATACTCAAAACTGCTAATATTCATTACTGATGCACAATAAGGCTTTCATACACGCTGGAAGCATTCACTTTTTTAGTTTACAAATCTCAACTTGTGTACGTTTATAATTTATAATGTTGCTCTGCTCAATGTTGACCACAGACTGTATTGAAACTTGGGATTATTCCAGGCCTTCTTTTGCCATTATATTTTACAACAGTTTCAAAGAAAGGAAAGTTATCTTTCAGTATTGAGTGTATTGGTTATTGTGTGTACTGATACACATCTGAACAGCATATATGATGTTTAATCATAGTATTCAGAATCAGCATTAATTAATATATTCTTTCTCTTGTTTTTGTATCATCATTATAACTTTATGCTCTCCATGACAAATGGCACAGCTGCAATAGTTTCTGATCAGCCATTTCTATTTTGCGTTGCATCTTGTTTGTTTGCTCATGTCATCTAATGTTAAAATCTGAAGGTCATAACAAAGGAAACAAGAAGAGGTAGTCCTTGTTATCAGATTCATGTTCAGTTTCGTTTATATATAGTGTATGACAACAATCAACTTTACAATATAATTTACATATAGTAATTGACAACAATCAACTTTACAATATAATTTACATATATTATATGACAACAACCAACTTTACAATATAATTTACATATATTATATGACAACAATCAACTTTACAATATAATTTACATATAGTATATGACAACAATCAACTTTACAATATAATTTACATATAGTAATTGACAACAATCAACTTTACAATATAATTTACATATAGTAATTGACAACAATCAACTTTACAATATAATTTACATATAGTAATTGACAACAACCAACTTTACAATATAATTTACATATATTATATGACAACAACCAACTTTACAATATAATATTAGGCTCTGTGACGAAGGGGATGTGGGTGCAGTTCGTAATCTCACATATCACGTTTGAAACACAGCTGCGGGCACTTTGGCAGCAGCCAGCCTTTTCAATCTTTGGTATGAGTGTCAGTCGTTCAGAAAGTAATGACAAACTACTGAACGTAAACCTGCGAAGAAATTACAAACAGCCAACAGATGCTGGGTTTGACTGTGCAGTCCTGTAAAGAACATGCAACTGACTTGTTGTGTTTAACCAGGATGCTAAATGTTGCATGTTCTTTACAGGATGTTGCGATCAATCAACAACCATTGATTTATTAGGGCAGTTTGGATTCAGTAGTTTGCCATTGCTTTCTGAACAAGACGACAACATTGAAGTCCGACTGACCGGTGTAGGGGTTGAACCCCCATGCCTCATGGTCAGTGTACTGGCATTTTAAGAGCAAGTGTTTTAATCCCCATGACCAGGTTAACTTCTGACCTGCTTGTTGGCAATTATTCATCATCTTACACAACCGCACAATTCTAGCCATCAATATCCTCATCATCTTACACAACCGCACAATTCTAGCCATCAATATCCTCATCTTCGTCGTTGTGTTGCTATATAATAAGAAAATATAATAAATACTGCATCCCATCTGGTGTCCATAACCCAGTTTATGGATTCTGTTTTACATGTGCCTTGTTGGATCTGTTATAGTCTTTAGTTATTCCCTTTCATCAACACTAGAAATGTCTTTTCTCTCTGTTCTGGTTGCCCTTAACATGCTTTCAGATAGAGATCTTTTCATACAAAACCATCATCTCATCTTGTACTTAGCTGCATCGAGCTGAAGCATAAAGTGCCTGTTTATGGGCTTCATATATTGAGATTCCCATGGACTCTGTTATTCCCTGCGTCCATTGCTTGGTCGGCCTCTTCTTCTGGTTCCATCTGGTCTGTACATCACTGATTGTTGTGGTATACTGTCAGGTGGTAGCCTAGTTGTGCAGTCAAACCTTTTTGTTGGTCAAGCCGTTTGACTCAGGCTCAGTAGGTTGTGGGTTCGATTCTGGGCCGCGTTCTTCGGTTCATGAGTGAATGTTTTCAGAGACTCCTGTGGGTCATCGCTGGACCTACGAAATTCATGCTTTGTGCGACGCTTTCCACGCTGCGGAAAGAAACCAAGCCATATGGGATAAAACCCGGTGCATTGAAGTCAACCCTGTTCACTTTTAAACAAATATCAACTCGACCATTTCACTTGCTGTTTTGTAATGAAATCTAGCACTGGTATTTCCCCCACTTTAGTCCTGATTTCATCATTTCTGATTTTCTCAAAGAACCATGACATGTGAAATGCTATGAATGTGTATGTAATGCCCATCTTGAAGTAAACATTCATCCAGACATATTCACTTTCATCATCCGATCCAAGTTTTATCAATCATGAACTGTGACATATCTATGTTTACAAATTCTGACCAATCAGAAAGTGACACATCATGTTTATAAATACTGACCAAGGAGAAATAGACATATCATGTTTATCAGTTTACAACTCCTTCAGTTTGACACATTGACCTGAAAGCTTACTCGTTATTTTGTATTTTAACTTTAACACATTTCAACTGCTAATTTTACTTAACATTCTTTGTTTTACTTTCTTTGTGGATATAGATATATGCAGGTACTGGGTATGTTTTCTTTCTAGAGCCAGATCTCAGTTGTCATGGTTGACATTATGTTGCTTTTACCCAACTGTGTCACGTATTTTGTTTCTTCTTTTTTTAAACTGAATTTATTGTTTAATTGTATATCATTTTGCTGTTCTTGTTACATGTTATGTTTATGACATGTATTATTTCTCAACAGCATTTTGCCCCACGCCCTGACTTTGCATTCCACTTCAGTGAGTGCACAGCATGGCTAATATACTCAGGATAGGACTATGTCCATTCAGAATATTACATTCACCACTTATGGTTTGACCTTATCCCCTCAATACGTGAACCTCCACTCACAATATGAGTTTACCCATTCTAGATATTACCACTCTAGATATTACCTTACCCACTCTAGATATGACCTTACTCTAGATATGACCTTACTCACTCTAGATATGAGAATACTCACTCCAGATATGACCTTACTCACTCTAGATATGACAATACTCACACCAGATATGACCTTACCCACTCCAGATATGACCTTACCCACTTCAGATATGACCTTACCCACTCTGGATATGGCCTTGCGTGCTCTGGATATGGCCTTGCGTGCTCCTGATATGACCTTGTCTGCTCCAGATGTGACCTTGCCCACTCTGGATGTGACCTTACCCACTCCAGATATGACCTTACCCACTCCAGATATGACCATACCCACTCCAGATATGACCTTATCCACTCCAGATATGACCTTACCCACTCCAGATATGACTTTACCCACTCCAGATATGACCTTACTCACTGCAGATATGACCTTACCTGTCCTGGATATGACCTTATCTGCTCCAGATATGACCTTACCACTCCAGATATGACCTTACCCACTCCAGATATGATCTTACCCACTCTAGATATGACCTTACCCACTCCAGATATGACTTTACCTGCCCTGGATATGACCTTATCTGCTCCAGATATGACCTTACCCACTCCAGATATGACCTTACCCACTACAGACATGATCTTACCCACTCCAGACATGATCTTACCCACTCCAGACATGAACCTGCCCACTCCAGATATGAACTTGCCCACTCCAGATATGAACTCGCTCACTCCAGATATGACCTCGCCCACTCTACATATGGCCTACCCACTCTACATATGACCTACCCACTCCAGATATGACCTTACCTGCTCAAGATATGACCTTACCTATTCAAGATATGAGCTTACCCACTCTAGATATGACCTTACCCACTCTAGGTATGACCTTACCCACTCTAGATATGACCTTATCCACTCTAGATATGGCCTTACCCACTCTAGATATGACCTTACCCGCTCTGGATATGACCTTACCTGCTCTAGATATGACCTTACCTACTCAAGATATGACCTTACCTGCTCAAGATATGACCTTACCTACTCAAGATATGACCTTACCTACTCTAGATATGACCTTACCTACTCTAGATATGACCTTACCTACTCAAGATATGACCTTACCTACTCAAGATATGACCTTACCTACTCAAGATATGACCTTACCTACTCTAGATATGACCTTACCTACTCTAGATATGACCTTACCTACTCTAGATATGACCTTATATATAAAGATACCTGCTGCATTGCATTGACATGGGTGTGTTTATGTTTATTATTATTAACTTGTACACAGACAACTATATCAGTTGTTAGTTTATGATCGGTTTATAATGCTGCTCATACTCTGCATTATTTACTAATTACTTGAGTTTACTTCTTGTGACGTTTTGTTGCCAGCAGTAGCATGTTTATTCATTAAACCTTTCCTTTGTGTTCAGATATTGCATTGTGTTTTTGTCAATGTATATGTTGTTTGTATGTCTCATTTTTGAGTCGGGTCTTAGTCAGATATAACTCAGCTACCATATGGTGTTGTTTTCTGTTAGCGCCGAATGTTGGGCGGCGCTCACCAAACCTGATACCCCACATTGTGCCAGCGGCTTCGGGCAGAGTAGTGCAATTGGGAGGGTACAGGCCTTATCCTGGTGTGAGGAACTGCAACCTAAAGACACATGGCAGGTCATAAAGTCATGGCAGGGCAGACCAGGCCCTAAACCTTGGTCGGCAGCTGGTCTAGTATCGAAGCTCCTACAGGAGACAGAGTATTGCCTTGCTGATCCGACAACTTCTGCAGCTTGTCTTTTTCTAGATGTATTGGCGTTACCTTTCTTCTGGAGTAAACTAGGCAGGCCGAGAGGGGGGATCATGCTGCATGGGCAACACGTGGTCTTTACATTTCAGCCCAGGCTTTGTGCTATGGAGAGGTAGAACTCCATTCCTGGTGTTAATCTGTCTCGGAATCAAAGTGAGAGATTAAATGTCAAATTAGGGGTCACCTTCTGTGGAAATATATGAGCAGTGGATTATTATTCTTGTTTCCTTGTGTTTAGACTTGCTGATGACTGGGTGGATTTAGCAGTTAATTTTCTGTGCGATGGAGCACCTGGCCCATGCCAACCCTCATTAGTCATCTTTTAGGACATACATGACAGGTCACAGGATTACTGTTCTTTGCTTCCCTTAACGGCCCCGGAAACATGGGAAACGTCTATACTTTATTTCCTCAAGTATCTTCCCCGCTAGAACTCAGTTTGGTATGTCTTCATGTGTGACCAAGCCATCACTGTCTTCCCCACAACTCAATTTGGTATGTTTAATGTGTGAACAGGCCATCACTGTCTTCCCTCTACAATTCAATTTGGTATGTCTTAATGTGTGACCAAGCCATCACTGTCTTCCCTCTACAACTCTGTAAAAATATGAATAAAATTTGGTGGAACTGCGGTAAAGCTGTGAAAATGTAAACAATATAAAATGACACAAAGTAGTGCAGCTTTACATAACAGAATTACTGTATGTGTCGTAATTCTGTATGTAAAGCTGCACTACTTTGTGTCATTTGATATCCTCTACAACTCTGGTATGTCTCTCGCGAGGTGAATATTCTCAGCAATTCGTCGTTGTCACTCAAAGTAAGGAAGAGAGTTGTGAGGAGTATTGTTGAGCCAATTCTGATCAATTAATTGCGCCAAGCTGTTAATTCTCTAAATGTGTTCACTTATTTAATACTTAATGGACCCAAAGCTGTGTTACTTCTCTAAATATGTTAAATTAAGACTTACTGCTGCATTACGTTTCTAAATATGTTCAATTAACGGGCTCAAGCTGCGTTGCTTCTCTAAATGTATTCCATTAAACAGGCTCGCTGCTGTGTTACTTCTCTAAATATGTTCAGTTAACAGACCCACTGCTTTGTTCATTCATCACATGCCATGCCGATAATGCGTCGGTGGTCATGTTTCGTCATCTCTCGCGATCACCAGAGTCGTGAATCAGCTCAGTGTTCTTGTCTCGACCATACAACGTATGGCCTATCCATCCAGGTATTTACTTCTCTCCTTTCTCTTCCCCTCGATCTTGCCAGTTGTCACCAAATTCTCTAATTTATTTCTTCACAAAACGTGGCCAAGAAATTATGACTGTCTACGCATAACTTCTCTAACCAGTTTACGGTTTTCATTTGTTTCTTGTAGGACTTGGTGATTAGTTTTTCTGTCTTTCCATGGTGTTCTTGGCATTTTTCTCAGAAACCACATTTCCACTGCCATCAGCTGTTTTTCAGCTTGACTACTCATTGTCCACGCTTCACATCCATATAAAAGTACAGGTTCTATGTAGCACCTCAAAACACTTTTTCTCGTTGCAAATGACATCTTTTTATTGGTCAGTATGTTTTCCATCTTGCAAAAGGCTACCTTCGCTATGGCTATTCTTGTTCTAATCTCCTCAAGGCATCTCCCATCATATGTTATGACTGGTCCAAAACGTTTGTGCCGATTCACTTTTTTAACAATATTCCCATTTATTTGTATATTACATTGTGGCATTTTCTTCTTCCTAGCGACGACCATAATCTGTGTCTTCTTAAAATTTAATTATAACCCTAATTGTTCACTATGTCCAACAACCGCATCTACTAAATGTTGCAGAACCTGCTTATTGTCTGCAATCAATACTGAATCATCAGCATATCTAATATTGTTGAAGTTACGTCCCCCAATAATGATTCCTTTCATATCTTCTACAGTTCGTCCTCTTTTGCCCATCCTACAAGTCTGTATCTTCTCTCGTTTCTTCTCCCAAACCATGTTTACCTACTGTGCATCCATCGTTATGATTTCTTACTTAAGCATTACAGTCGCGCATTGTGATGTTCATTTCTGAATTTTTACATTTCTTCTTATCACTATCTTGCTGCATTCTCCTGTTGGAGCATATATTTGAAGTACATTTATGTCAAGAGGATTGCCAATTAATTTTACATATAGAACCCTGTCTGAGACAGCCCAATATCCTTAAGATCCAAGATAATTGCTACACCTCTTTGCATTCCTCTCCTCCCGAATATATAAATCTTAAAATGATCCCCTGTCTTAATCTATGTCCCTTTTCATCTCGCCTCACACATTCTAATATATTAATGTTCCTTCTTCCCATTTCTTGTTTGATGTTATCCAATTTTCCATCTGCTCAGTATGAACATTCCATGTTGTCAATTTCAGTGTTGCTGTCAATTTCTTGTGACAGTTTGCGATTTGACTGACGGATCATGATAAATTAAACATCTTTAAGGAAGGTAGTTTGCCGTTGTTTTTCTTCCTGGCAGTGACCATACTGGTCGGTGACTGTAGCCATCGTCTCATTAAAGAGATCCTCTGCCTATCGTCGCGAAACTTGAGACCATAACCAACAACTATCTGTCAGCTACCCTCAAATTTCCATCCACCGCTTGCCTTCCGTGGTTTCTTGTGATACATTCATAAAACGGTTACGAAAAACATCACATCCTCCCCAGGAAAAACACGACTATTTCGTCGCCATTTCACTGGAAGTGCTGTGTTACTTCTCTAAATATATTCAATTAACGGACTCATTGCTGCGTTACTTGTCTAAATATATGTTCATTTGACAAGTTCATTGCTGCGTTACTTCCCTAAATACATGTTCAGTTTGTATAACTAAGACATAAACAATAGATTGCACGATTTATTGCCTGGCATATTTAGCCGCATCTCGTCAGCTACATACTGCAGAATTCACACAACATAAAGTAAAATAACTAGATAAATCCTTCAAGCTGAAATAGACACATGTTCGCACAGTAATGTCAATTGTCTACCACAGTAATTTTAAACTGACTATCACGTCTTTCTGCTTGCCCAAAACTGCTTGTGTAGATTAATCATTATGGCTTCTGCAAACTTTAACAAGCGACTATTTTGTGTGTTAAACAACACGCGAAAGGCACTGTCTCTATCAATTACACGGCCGCTTTCCAACACGTGTCTCGCAATCGACGAAGCGAGAAGTTTCCGGCGTGTCCGCCTCCCTAGTCTCCCATCGCCTAAGTGCAGTATCTTGTCAATTCAATTAGGTATGATATGTTCAGTCGACGAACTCGTTGCTGCGTTACTTCTCTAAATATGTTCAGTTGACGAACTCGTTGGTGCGTTACTTCTCTAAGTATGTTCTATTGACGAGCTCGTTGCTACGTTACTTCTCTAAATATGTTCAGTTCACGAACTAGTTGCTGCGTTACTTCTCTAAGTATGTTCAATTGACGAACTCGTTGCTACGTTACTTCTCTAAATATGTTCATTTAACGAACTCAAGCTGAGTTTACTTCTCTAAATATGTTTAATTACAGGCTACGTTTCTTCACTAAATGTACTCAATTAACGGACCCACTGCAGCGTTCCTTCTCTGAAGATGTTCAATTTACGGACTCACTGCTGCTTTATTTCCCTAAAAGTGTTCAATTAACGGACTCACTGCTGCGTTACTTCCCTAAAAGTGTTTAATTAGCAAACTCACTGCTGCGTTACTTCTCTCTAAATGTAATAAAAAGTCTCATCTCTGTTTTCTTCTATGGTGGCTCGGAGACTTCCTGTCAAGCGACCACCGAGCAGCCACTTCACCGCGGTACCACCGAGAAAGGAAAACGAAAACTGTGTTTTCTGGGCCAAAAACTGTTGTTCCCCACGTCTGCCCAGTGATTTCCCAGACCTTTCACTCAATCCGATAAGCTCTCGGCTCCTATTGATCTCCAGAAACAGAGGAGAGGAGCGGGTAGAAGGGCAGACAGAAGATCGGTCGGCTTTCACGGCGTTTTCTCCTTTCATGACATTCACAGACAGAGCTGGGTACTCGCTTGGACTTGATTATCACGTGTGTGTGGAAGGACAATCGCCGGTTCTGTAGATGGACATAGCGGGGACAGGGTAATTCCGAGGACAGAGAATTGTATTTGCAATTCTTGTCGGTTATGGACATAATGAGTATGGAAATCTCCGTTCTTGAACCAGCTAAAATAAACTGAT
The DNA here is from genome assembly GCA_014155875.1 of Cepaea nemoralis. Taxonomy (NCBI): domain Eukaryota; kingdom Metazoa; phylum Mollusca; class Gastropoda; order Stylommatophora; family Helicidae; genus Cepaea; species Cepaea nemoralis. The sequence goes on from JACEFZ010005248.1 coordinate 111,729, forward strand.
GCTCACGTGCACAAGTTGAATACTTCCGTTTTCTTCAAGTTCAGGGTAGGCTGGAGCGGGCGATCACGTCTGGTGATGATTGCTGTTGTCTAGCATCGTTCATGCCTTGATGTTGGCATACGCTTATTATCACAATCAAGTCATCTGGCGATAGCGATCATGCTTCTCCACATTTCTCTATCTCCAAAGGATGTACCGATTCGTATGCTGATATTCTGGCATCATCATCATCCAGTGCCTTATCCGCTGGCGTGACGATCATGCCTCTCCACAAATCTCCGAGGGCATGCATCAGTTCGTGTGTTGACTCCCTTCCGTGCCATGACACAAAACTGTCAAGCATTTTCTCACGCTGTCTTCTTCTATTTCTCTTTCCACAAATCTTTTCAGTTGTCACAACATGTTCCAGGTTATTGTCTTCTCATAATGTGGCCAAAAAATGAAGACCTCTTCGTTCTTATGCTTGTGGTAAGTTGTCTTTGTGACTAAGCTTCCCTCAAAATGTCCTGATTGCTCATTTTGTCTGTCCAATTAATTTTTAGCATTTTTCTATAAAACCACATCTCCAAGGCTTCCAGGGAAGTTTTCGGCTGGTTAGTAATTGTCCAGGATTCACAGCTGTGTGTTAAAATTGCTATTATGAAAGACCATCTTGACTCTTCTCTCGCTGTCTTCCCCTATCGCTTCCCCACAAATATTTCCTGTTATTTCAGTATATATCAGTTTTTAACCTTCGCATAATCTGCCCTAAACAGAAAACTTAGTGACAACTGACACAACTGATGGGGGTAAGAAACTAGAAAACGTTGTGAAAACTGGCGAAATGGATGGGAAACTAGCAAGGAGAAGAGAGAGAGAGAGAGAGAGAGAGAGAGAGAGAGAGAAGGGGGGGGGGGGGGTTGGGAATACCTGGATGGCTTGGCCACATGGCATGGCCAGGACAAGAAAACATACTTGATCCAGGGCTGATGATCACGTGAGAAGGCTAACCAAGTCCGCCCACGTCTATCTGCATGGCACATGATGATGATGAGTGTTACATGTGTAAGAGGTTCACGATGTAGCTGTATCACTATCATTAGACATGCGGAACTAATAATCAGGGGATGAAAGTCATTGGGTAACACCGGTGTGTATCTATACACTTGTTTTCATATCTTATTTAAAGGATATCGCAGTGAACACCTGCATGTCTGCCGCTGTGATCTCTTGGCAAGTTTACGTTCAGTAGTTTGCCATTGCTTTCTCAACGACAGGCACCGATACCAACGCAAAACTAACTAACGCGGTCTGCTGCTAGATCGCGCGCAGCTGTGTTTCGAACGCTGGTATACTGGATTACGAACAGCGTCCATAAGCTCTTCACCACGGAGACCGGAATGTATACACTAGCATATATTTATTACATCCAGGTCACAATGGGACCGGGGTAGGTCAGTCGCTGGACACTTGCCTGCAGGCCGATGGCCATGGGTTTGTATCCTCATCGGGCAGATGCTTATGGTTGACCTGGGTTTCCGGATCGACCCAGCTTAAAATGGACAACATGAAGTGTAATAGGAAATAAACTCGACGGGTAGGATACTGACCACACCGACAGCCGACTAGTCTATAACACCTGGGGTCTAGTACTACATGGTCCAGGCGCCGTGAGACGTGCACCGACAGCCGACTAGTCTATAACACCTGGGGTCTAGTTCTATATGGTCCAGGCCGCCGTGAGATGTGCACCGACAGCCGACTAGTCTATACAACCTGGGGTCTAGCACGACAAGGTCCAGGCGCCGTGAGATGTGCATCGACAGCCGACTAGTCTATAACACCTGGGGTCTAGAAATACATTGTCCAGGCGCCGTGAGACGTGCACCGACAGCCGACTAGTCTATACAACCTGGGGTCTAGTACTACATGGTCCAGGCGCCGTGAGACGTGCACCGACAGCTGACTAGTCTATACAACCTGGGGTCTAGCACGACATGGTCCAGGCGCCGTGGGACGTGCACCGACAGCTGACTAGTCTATACAACCTGGGGTCTAGCACGACATGGTCCAGGCGCCGTGGGACGTGCACCGACAGCCGACTAGTCTATAACACCTGGGGTCTAGTACTACATGGTCCAGGCGCCGTGAGACGTGCATCGACAGCCGACTAGTCTATAACACCTGGGGTCTAGCACGACATGGTCCAGGCGCCATGAGACGTGCACCGACAGCCGACTAGTCTATAACACCTGGGATCTAGCACGACATGGTCCAGGCGCCGTGAGACGTGCACCGACAACCGACTTGTCTATACAACCTGGGGTCTATCTAGCACGACATGGTTCATGCGCCGTGAGACATGCACCGACAGCCGACTAGTCTATACAACCTGGGGTCTAGTTCTATATGGTCTAGGCCGCCGTGAGATGTGCACCGACAGCCGACTAGTCTATACAACCTGGGGTCTAGCACGACATGATCCAGGCGCCGTGAGACGTGCACCGACAGCCGACTAGTCTATAACACCTGGGGTCTAGTTCTATATGGTCCAGGCCGCCGTGAGATGTGCACCGACAGCCGACTAGTCTATACAACCTGGGGTCTAGCACGACATGGTCCAGGCGCCGTGAGATGTGCATCGACAGCCGACTAGTCTATAACACCTGGGGTCTAGTACTATATGGTCCAGGCCGCCGTGAGATGTGCACCGACAGCCGACTAGTCTATAATACCTGGGGTCTAGTACTACATGGTCCAGGCGCCGTGAGACGTGCACCGACAGCTGACTAGTCTATACAACCTGGGGTCTAGCACGACATGGTCCAGGCGCCGTGAGACGTGCACCAACAGCCGACTAGTCTATACAACCTGGGGTCTAGTTCTACATGGTCCAGGCGCCGTGAGACGTGCACCGACAACCGACTTGTCTATACAACCTGGGGTCTAGCACTTGATGACGTGCACGGGTGTCCTATGACTTCTGTTCACGAGGTGACAATCGATAACAGTAATACACCTTCCAGACACAATCACTCACAACATAAAGATACTGACTTGTAGTCACGGATTACAGAGATAACAATGCTTTCTACAGGCCTTGCTCCTGGCTAGGACTAATCTCTCTCTCTCTCTCTCTCTCTCTCTCTCTCTCTCTCTCTCTCTCTCTCTCTCTCTCTCTCTCTCTCTCTCTCTCTCTCTCTCTCTCTCTCCCAGACACACCAAAACAGTCGTGAATGTTCTACATCAAATTTGTACATCAATTTGTTTATCAGCTTCATGAACTTCTGATACTGTAGGGAGTGACAAGAGGATCTGTCAGACAATCGGGAATCCGTGGAAAGGCCACACTGACACGTAATCAGACTGCTACATTAGTACTGGGACTCTTGGCTGCCAGTTTCAGATGAGGACGGAGCGTATGGGGAAATGCTTGCTTGCTTGCTTGTGTTCGTTGGCTTGAGCTCCAACGCGAAGTCCTGTATGTCGGATGAAGACATCCTGTTGTCCAACATCAGTGTGATGTCATACCGGACTGAGGTTTTCGTGAGTATCCGTTGTCCCATGTCTGGCTTATTGGTGTGCAGACTGGTGGTTCCTCGCCGTATAGGCAGACACTCTCCGACTTCGGAGGAATCAGCGATCCTACTGACTTTAGCCAGGGCCCCGAATAGACCTGTTGCCCAGGACGCTCGACGAGGACGCGTCAATAGGTCTTGGCCAGTATATAACCCGGCCCTGGTGCCTTGGAAACACCTCTGCGTCCCGTGTGGGGAAATGTCCCAAGTGTGTGATATCGGTTCTTGCCTCAACTCATCTATGTCGTATTTGATCTTTTTTTTCCCAGTCCTACCATGGTATTCTTTGCATTTCCCCCAGAAATACTGCAATGAGCTGTTCCTCGGTTTGTCTTCTTATTGTCCACTCTTTACATGCACACTGTATTTTGGCTCTATTTATCTCCACAACTCGCTGTTTCTCACTGCATTTGATATCTTGTTATTAATGACTACATATTCTGCCTGGCAGAACGCAACGTTTCCACGACGTTTCTTTTTCTAATCTCTGCATGGCATCTGCTATCATATGTGATGCACGTTCCAAGATATTTGAAACGACTCACTTGTTCAAGACTTGTCCCATTACTTGCACATAGCATCCCGGTTATCTTATTAGTGCGCGACCGTGTATATGTGGAAGTCTGCCTCCTGACACCATTACATAAATATTGTTCATGTTTATTTACAAACAGCACTGATTGGTGTAATGATCGTGAACTGTCTTCTTAATTAACTACTTCTAATTTGTGTTTCTTGACGAAATCCGTTTATTCCTCCTCTTCTTCCTCCTCCTCCTCCTCCTTCTCCTCGTGTTGTTGTTGTTGTTGTTGTTGTTGTTGTTGTTGTTGTTGTTGTTGTTGTTGTTCTTCTTCTTCTTCTTCTTCTTCTTCTTCTTCTTCTTCTTCTTCTTCTTCTTCTTCTTCTTCTTCCATTGCTACTGCTGCTACTGCTGCTTCTGTTTCTGCTAGTCCATGCCGTGAGGCGTTGCTTATTATGTCCGTCCACAGCCTCCTGTATCCTGTGCTACCAATGATTTCTCAAACTAATATTCCTTCATGACAAAACGTCAACCAGTCCAGCATATTCTCTTTTGGCTTCCCCAGCTTCTCCTGTCCTTCAACTTTCCTACTGTGATGACACACTCCAGCCTTTCCCCGTCACGACATCTTGATTGCTCTGTCTATCCGTCCACCGTGTTCCCATCATTGCCTTTATTACTGATTTAAAAAAGCAAACCACAAAACTGTGTACAAGAACCTGCGAGCAAGAAGCCACATAGTTGTTAACGTGAATGATTTTGTTCAAATCAAACAGCAATGCACTATATTCAACTCCTCAATCGGACTGCCCAATAAGCACAGATAGTTGGGTGCAAGGAATAACCGCCATTAGTGGCGGGAGGGTTTTGTTAGAAGGCGTGTTTTGTGGAAGGGAATTGAGTTCACTGTGATCTTATTCTTAGAAGTTCGAAGTTTGTGAAGAAAAACCAGGAACCCTTTTTACAAGTCTTCTATGTGTTTGGCATTTGGTGGTTACGCAATATTTGTATATACAGCTGCATAACTGTCCAGGTTAGATGTCAGAAATAAGAGAAATTACCCATACAGAGAGCAGATAAAGTTATTGCCCTGATCAGAGAGTACATAGAGGTGTTGTTTTCATCAGAGAAGATAAGAGTTGTGGCCCTGGCCAGAGAGTAGGGTTGTTGCTCTGATCAGCGGATAGATAGAGTTGTTGCTCTCATCAGCGGATAGATAGAGTTGTTGCTCTGATCAGCGGGTAGATATAGTTGTTGCTCTGATCAGCGGACAGATTTGTTGCAATGATTAACGGGTGGATAGAGTTGTTGCTCTTATCAGAGGGTAGTTAGAGTTGTTGCCCTGATCAGCGGATAGATAGAGTTGTAGCTCTTATTAGATGATAAATAAAGTCGTTGCTCTGATCAGAGAGCAGATAGAGTAGTTGTTTTGATAAAAGAAGAGAGTTATGGCCCTGACCGAGAGTAGATAGAGTTGTTGCCCTGATCAGAGAGTAGAGTTGTTGCCCTGATCAGTGGATAGATAGAGTTGTAGCTCTTATCAGAGGATAGATAAAATCGTTGCTCTGATCAGAGAACAGATAGAGTAGTTGTTTTGATAAGAGAATATAGAGTTGTGGCCCTGATCAGAGAGTAGATAGAGTTGTTGCCCTGGCAATAGAGTGCATAGAATTGTTTCCCTGATCAGCGAGTAGATAGAACTGTTTCCCTTATCAGAGCATAGATAGCGTTGTTGCCCTGATTAGCTTGCTCAAAGTGTTGATGCTTCATCATTAACCAAGTTCAAGATGAAAGAATGATTCATACATAAACGTTTCTTTAAACTCTACGCTAATGAGTAAAGTCTATTACTAATAACGATCACCCCCCCCCCCCCCCCACACACACACACACACACACACACACACACATGCATACATACACACACAGAAAGAAAGGCGCATAAAAGTGTCGGTAAATTGAGTTAAACGACAAGACAGATTTCTGCAGGGAAAGCGTGTTAGTTTAAAACAGTGGAACACAACAGCGATTAGCGTAATGGGGACATACATAACCACTCAAGCACGGAGCATTAATTTCATGGCGATCATTATAACATAATTATGTTTGCGTCTGGGGATGACACAGCGTAGTGTGTAGCACTTGTGATCGCTGACCAGTGGTCGTGCTGTGTGGATTCTCCATCCAAGTGGATTGTTTATATTGAACTGCGCTGCCATGATGGAAGCATCAACACTTCATCATCATCATCATCCAGTACCCTGGCGACTGGCGTGAGCAATCCTGATTCTCCACAAATTGCTATCTATGACGGCACGGATCAATTCGTGTGTTGACTCCCTTCCATGCCATGACACAAGACTATCAATGATTTTTCTCTCGCGGTCTTCCTATATCGCTTTTTCAACAAATCTTTTCGGTTGTCACAATATGTTCCAGTTTTTGTCGTCTAGTAATGTGGCCACAATGTGATGGTTGCTTCATTCCAATGTTTGTGGTAAGTTGTCTTTGCGATTTAGCTTCCCGCAAAATGTCTAGACAGATCATGTTGGCTGTCTTATGAAATTTCAGCATTCTTCTAAAACATATCTCCAACACTTCCATGGATGTTTTAACATGTGTACTAATTGTCAAGGATTCGCAGCTGTATGTTAAAACTGGTTATATGTAACATACACAAATTCTAGCTTCCAATGACAAGAACTTATTGCATAACATATTATTAATTTAATAGAAAGCAGTTTTTGCTTGTCCATTCTGTTTTTTTTATCTCGGTGATGCATCTTCCGTCTGATTTTATCCATGTGTCTAGATATCTGAATTTCTGCACTAGCCCCAAAATAACATCATGTACTTTGATTGTAAATTTAGGCACAATTTGTTTCTTTAATTTCACCATGACTTGTATCTTTCTATTATCGAAACCAAGGGACCTTTTCCTGAGAATAATCACCGCCAAGAGTAGGCTAATCACAGCAAGAACTCCATCTGTTGGCCTGTGTCCATCCCCTGGCTAAGTAGATTATACGTATACCTCTATGGGTAAGTTTTCTCATTTTGGAAATACGATGAAAAGTCATAAACTAACAGTAACGTTACAAATAACGTTTTTATAATTGTACAAACCTGAAATTGTATGTGCTATTTATCAACTGAATTCCCCCCCCCCCCCCAACCCCCACCAAGGTCCCGAAACAACCACACACGTCAATTTGATCAGTGTTCGCTGGACTTTAGGTGTCTGGTGTGTCTTGCCAGATCGAGAAGACGATCATTCGGGGCCACATCGATTGACGGATGTAAGTTTCGGCGATCGGGTAAACGTTGAGCTAAAGTCAACATTGCGTGACGTTGTGATGTTCTAGTGTGATAATTTGGTCGCGTCTAGCGTGAGCCACGTGGTCAGTGGTTGCATATCCCCCTCACAAGCCAGTGATCCGGAGTTCAATCCCGGGTCCAGCCAGGGATATGCACTACTGACGAGCTTAAAATAGAGCGAGACTCGAGTTTGGTGTTTCCAATTTGGCGTGGACAAGGCCCAAGGTTCGTACCGGAATACGATCAGCGTTGCCAGTAGTGGGTTGTCCTCAATAGAGGGTTGCCAGTAGTGGGTTGTGCTCAATAGAGGGTTGCCAGTAGAGGGTTGCCAGTAGAGGGTTGTGCTCAATAGAGGGTTGCCAGTAGTGGGTTGTGCTCAATAGAGGGTTGCCAGTAGTGGGTTGTGCTCAATAGAGGGTTGCCAGTAGTGGGTTGTGCTCAATAGAGGGTTGTGCTCAATAGAGGGTTGTGCTCAATAGAGGGTTGTGCTCAATAGAGGGTTGTGCTAAATAGAGGTTTGTGCTCAATAGAGGATTGGGCTCAATAGAGGGTTGCCAGTAGTGGGTTGTGCTCAATAGAGGATTGCCAGTAGAGGGTTGTGCTCAATAGAGGGTTGCCAGTAGTGGGTTGTGCTCAATAGAGGGTTGCCAGTAGTGGGTTGTGCTCAATAGAGGGTTGCCAGTAGTGGGTTGTGCTCAATAGAGGGTTGCCAGTAGAGGGTTGTCCTCAATAGAGGGTTGCCAGTAGTGGGTTGTGCTCAATAGAGGGCTGCCTGTAGAGGGTTGTGCTCAATAGAGGGTTGCCAGTAGTGGGTTGTGCTCAATAGAGGGTTGCCTGTAGAGGGTTGTGCTCAATAGAGGGTTGCCAGTAGTGGGTTGTGCTCAATAGAGGGTTGCCAGTAGTGGGTTGTGCTCAATAGAGGGTTGCCTGTAGAGGGTTGTGCTCAATAGAGGGTTGCCAGTAGTGGGTTGTGCTCAATAGTGGGTTGCCAGTAGTGGGGTGTCCTCAATAGAGGGTTGCCAGTAGTGGCGTGTCCTCAATAGAGGGTTGCCAGTAGTGGCGTGTCCTCAATAGAGGGTTGCCAGTAATGGGTTGTCCTCAATAGAGGGTTGCCAGTAGTGGCGTGTCCTCAATAGAGGGTTGCCAGTAGTGGCGTGTGCTCAATAGAGGGTTGCCAGTAGAGGGTTGTGCTCAATAGAGGGTTGCCAGTAGTGGGTTGTCCTCAATAGAGGGTTGCCAGTAGTGGCGTGTCCTCAATAGAGGGTTGCCAGTAGTGGACTGTGCTCAATAGAGGGTTGCCAGTAATGGGTTGTGCTCAATAGAGGGTTGCTAGTAGTGGGTTGTGCTCAATAGAGGGTTGCCAGTAGTGGGTTGTGCTCAATAGAGGGTTGCCAGTAGTGGGTTGTGCTCAATAGAGGGTTGCCAGTAGTGGGTTGTCCTCAATAGAGGGTTGCCAGTAGTGGGTTGTGCTCAATAGAGGGTTGCCAGTAGTTGATTGGGCTCAATAGAGGGTTGCCAGTACTGGGTTGTGCTCAATAGAGGGTTGCCAGTAGTGGGTTGTGCTAAATCTTTAAACAGCCCACCCCCCTTACTGTCGGCTCTGTGGCGAAGGAGTTGCAAATGCAATTTGTAATACCGTATACCGTGTTGGAAACACAGCTGCGGGAGATTTCGAAGCAGACCGTCTTGTGTTGGTTTCTCATACAAAAGGTAAGAGTACGATGGTTCAGAAAGCAATGACAAACTACTTAACGTAAACTTATAAAGAAATGACAAACAGCTAATACATAATGGGGTTGCATACAGATGCAATAAATTAGGGGGTGAACAAACCGTCGCACCACCCCATCTTTCTAACACCAAAGTATTAGAAAGATCCGGTTGTGTCACGGTTTGTTCCATGCTCAGTCTACGTAGATTTAAATGGATAGGGCACATTTGGAGGATGGTTGATGATAGAATACCAAAGTGCATCTTTGGTGAATTTCAGATGGGTAAGAGATCTCAGGGTCGGCCTCTACTATGGTTCAAAGATGTGTGTAAGCGGGACATGATTGATGCAGGCATTGATAATGCACAGTGGGAGCAAGTCGCCGCTGAACGTGTTGCATGGAGGGCAAATATCAGAAATGAAATAAAGGCACAGGAGAAAATGAAGAAGAAGAAGTGGAAGAAGAAGAAGCTGCTGCTGCTACTTCTGCAGATGGAGGAAGAAGGGGTTGTGGAATTTAAGAAAAATAATTATTATAAATTATAAAGGCTTTTAAATAATTATCATTGCTACATATCTTATATTACCAAACTATTGCGTTGATGAGGAATAGCAAAAGCGAATACACAACACAGAGAGACACAAACACGCTCAACTCTCGGCACAAGCTCGCGAGATATCAGAAACAAACTGAGACCCGACGGTTGAGATGCCTTGTCTGGTGGACCGTAACTCTGTAACATTTCCACACAAATATAATATTGATTTTATTACTCGCGTAAGCTCGGTTAAATACTACATTATCTGTCTTATCCTTGACAGCACCCCAGAAATTAGCATCATACCCGATTCTTTCTCCGGGAGATTCGGTCGGTCACTGTCCGTTCAGAGCTTCCGGAATTTCGAAGAGAATAATAGTTCGTGCAGAAATGCATTATCTGGCCACGAACTGCTTTAGTGGTAATGGCGGTTGATTATGCGTTGATTTGGCAATGTGATGTTCATGGGAGACAGAGGGGAAACGAATCAAATGTCTCATTAACAGCGGGAGAATAATGTTTTGTCTCCTGGCACTAACAGTGGGAGATGAGTGTGTTGTTTTCTGGCTCTAACAGTGGGAGATGAGTCTGTTGTCTGCTGGCTCTACCAGCGGGAGATGAATGTGTTGTCTCCCGGCTCTAACAGACTAAAAAAAAAAAGTCGCTTAAAAGTCGACAGGGTCGACTTCACTGCACCGGGTTTTATCCCATATGACTCGGTTTCTTTCCGCAGCACGTAAAGCGTCGCATAAAGCACGAACTCTGTAGTTCTAGCGATGACTCACAGGAGTCTCCGAAAAATTTCACTCGTGAACCGATGTGAGCGGCCCGGAATCGAACCCACAACCTTCGGAGCCCGAGTCAAACGGCTTGACCACTTCAGCTCTCTAATTCCTGGTGATACTCTTCTACAATGGGGCGTAGAGGTACCTTAGAGTCTTGTTTAGTCTTTCCTCTTCTACCCTGGAATGAAGTGGTACATTAAAGTCCTGTTTAATCTTTCATCTTCTACCCTGGAATGAAGTGGTACTTTACAGTCTTGTTTAATCTTTCATCTTCTACCCTGGGGTGTAGAGATACCTTACAGTCATGACTAGACATTTTTTCTTCTATCCTGTGATCAAGTCTTGTTTCCGTCTTGTTTCCGTCTGTCCTCTTCTACCCTGGGATGTAGACGTACCTGGCAGTTATGTTTAGTCTGTCATCTTCTACCCTGGGACGTAGAGGTACCTTACAGTCATGTTTCGAAATGTTGTATGTTGCTAAGAAAAACAATAGAAACTTTACAGCGTGAGTCCACCACCAACCCAACTGAACAAGCATGTAATTCCCAAGCAGCTGTGCCAACCTCTTCGGAGAATCTACTTAAATAAACACACATACTATTATTTGGCGCTCACAGAAGGAGAAGAAGGAAGTAGAGACTAGAAGACGCACTATACAGCATAAAATTTGAAAGCTGTAGTTACCGACCGGGATCGAACCTGTCGCCTCCAAATGACGACGGCGCCGCGCTGCAGGAACAAGTGTACTTCGACACACGACCAACTAGACACTCAGGTCGTGGACTTTCATCAAATAATCAGAAGTCTCAACATTTCTCCGGCCTCTCATAAATTATTCAGTAGTCTCATCGTTTCTCCGGCCTCTCATCAATTATTCAGAAGTCTCAACAGTTCTCCGGCCTCTCATCAATTATTCAGAAGTCTCAACGGTTCTCCGTGGTGACGGTCCGCAGTTCATAATCACAAATACCGCGTTCAATACACAGCTGTGGTTGATTTGGCAGCAGACTGCCTTACGTTGATTTGTTTTGAAATGGTATAGGTGCTGGTTGTCCAGAAAGCAATGGTAAACTAGTGAACGTAAACTTCCCAGGAATCACCAACAGATAAAAAATGCTGAAGTTGACTTCTACGTCCTGAAAAGATATGAAACTAACTTTCAACGTTTCTTTCCTCTGTCCAGCATTATTCTTCTCGTTTTGGGCGTGTGTGTGTGTGTGTGTGTGTGTGTGTGTGTGTGTGTGTGTGTGTGTGTGTGTGATTCATTCATTGCCTTCTTTTACCCTGGAATGTATAGGCTACTTTCGTTGTGTGTGTGTGTGTGTGCGTGCGTGTGTGTGTGCGTGCGTGCGTATGTGTGTGTGTGTGTGTGTGTGTTTTCTTTTCTCTTCTAACCTGGTGTGTAAACGTCCATTAGGTTCGTTACTCGTCTAGCTGTAATGCACAGGTACTTTAAGGTTTGGCTTAGTTAACCCTTTCGACATGGAGTGACAAGTTATACAATCAATCAATCAGGTGCCGTCTCCACAATGAAGGTAGGCTGCAATGGATCTCCAACACTGTCTCTCGCCTTGACTGTACATTCTGTCAGACCGATGTTAGTGCATCTCTTGATGGTATCTTGCCACTTGTATCGTTGTCTACCTCTTGCTCGCTTGTCTTCAACCTTGCCCTCCAGTATAGTTTTTATGAGAGTGTTATGTCTTTTAACGGGGCCGAAATATTTCACTTGCCTCTTTTTTATGTCTTTCATCAACTCTCTTTTCATTCAAAGTTTTTCTAGAACCTCTGTATTTGATTGTTTCTGTTCCCATGAAATACGACATATTCTTCTGTATATCAACAGCTCAGGGCATCTATGCGACTTTCTAGTTGCTTGTTCAATGTCCAGGCTTCCGCGCCATAGCAATAACGTTGAATATACGTAACATTTGACAATTCTCATTTTTATGGCGCTGTTAATCTCTCTAGATGTCAGTACCGATTTCATGCTGTTGAAAGATTTTTTGGCCGTTCCTATTCTCTTTTTCATTGTTATTTACATCTGCCATCATCTTTTATTGCATTGTCCAAGATAGGAGAAACTTGTTACTTGTTCTAGTATCTCCCTGTATACTGTGATGTTCAATTATGACATTTCCTTTCTATTGTTAATTATTATAGTTTTCTTTTTTAGGATGTTAATATCTAAGCCACATTCTGCACTGTGCCTGTTTATTTGTTCGACTAGATCTTGTAACTCTTGTCCACTTTCTGCTAGTGACACGGTGTCGTCAGCATGGTTTTTATGAGAGTGTTATGTCCGTGTTACGCCCGTGTGTTGCCGGGGCCCATACAGGGGAGCAAAGAATAGTAACACTGTTGCCTACTATGCATGTCGTAAGAGGCGACTAAGGAGGCTATGGTTCCGTAGCCCTGCTACTGAGTGAGTGCGTGGCGCGACACTGTGAGCTGTGAATTTCACGTGGAATGCTTTTGCATCTGTCCGCAGTTGTTTTTCGCATGAACTGCATGTTCGGAACGATGACGGCCGGCTGTTGCTGGATTGACTGGTTTGCCTTTTCGATTCACGAGTGCATTTTTCAGGAGACTCCTGGGAGTTGTCGCTGTAGCTATGGAGTTCGTGCTTTGTGCAGCTCTTTCGGTTGGTCGCCCTGCAGAAAGAGACCGAGCCATATGGGATAAAACCCCGGTAAATGTAGTCTTTCTGGTGACTGCCGTTTTCATCGACGATGAACTGTATTTTTCGTGGAGGACTTTTGTGTTGGCATTCTGCACAGTGTACCTGTGCGGGCTGTTGGCTTGCCGACACTCCTGTCTATTCCATTGTTCTCATAGGACAGTGAGGAGCATTTTGTGTGATATTCACTGGCACAAGAACGGAGCAATATGGGGACGACCCGTTGCCATGAAGTTGGAACCGCGACTAACTAACTAACTAACTATCGTCAGCATATCTAAGATTGTTTATGATTCTTCCATTGATGTTAAGTCTAGGCATTTCGACTTGTTTAAAAATTCTTTCTGTGTATAGGTTGAAGAGGTTTGGGGGACAACACGCATCCCCGCCGTACTCCTCTTCTTATCTCTATGGGTGACGAATAATTATTTCCTCGTCTAATTGAGCCACTTGTTCCCAGTACAAGTTACTAATGAGTCTGATGTCCTTTCCGTCTACTCCTATATCTTAAAGGCATGGATTTAGTCGTTCATGTTGTACTCTATCAAAAGCATTATTGTAGTCTATAAACCAAACATATATATTTTTCTGAACCTCTATGTATTTTTCAATTAACATCCTCAAACAGATAATTGCTTCACTGGTGCCGCTGTTTTTGTGGAACCCAAATTGTTCTTCAGCTACTTCCTCATCTATTTTATTTTGAATTCTTTCTTGTATGACCTTGGGTAGTATCTTAGTTATATGGCCCATTAAGCTAATAGTTCTGTAACCCTCGTAATCAACAGCTCTTGGCTTCTTGGGTAGTGTAATGAAGATGAATGTTTTCAAATCCTTGGGGATGTACCCAGTATTATGTATATATCATTACATAATTCTGTGATAGTTTCAATGCCAAAGCTGGATAAGGATTTTATCATCTCTGTTGTTATCTTGTCAGTTCCTGCAGCCTTTCCTTCTTTCATCTCTTTAATAGCCTTCTCTACTCCAGCCTTTAATATGTTTGGCCCATCTTGAGTATTATTCAATGTTGGTTTATTAATCCTTCTGTCCCAGAATAACCCTTCTGTGTACCCGGTCCATCTTTTTATTGTGTCGGTAGTATCAATTATAATTTCCCCATCTTTTCCTCTTATACAACCATTTCCTGTTATATTATTTTTCTTCTTTGTAAATCTTTTTTTAAAAATTGTTGTTTTATTTTCATGCAATTCTTTCGAGTTGTGTTTTATTTCTAGATCCTCTATTTTTTTGAATTTTGTTTTTCCTGCAACCACACTTACCGGGAAACTCTGCACATGTGGCGTATTTCTCTGTCTATTAATATATATTATGGAGTGTTCTTTGCTGTCTTTCTTTGAGTCATTTTGTTCAAGATTTCATCTCTTATCCTTAATTGCTTTATCTTATTTGCCTTCACTGGCAAGGTGATATTTGCAAGCTGTGTGGTAGTTTTTACACATTCCCATTTTGTATTAATTTTATCTTCAGGATATTCACGTCTATATTGCTCCATGCTTTCAATGATTAGCCTGTCGTAATTATGTTTTTATTTTAACCAGGTATAGTTGACTTATGTCTGGTTGTTTAAATGCTGATATATCTATTTGACGTGCCTCTTGATGTCCTTATTCCTGTGTTTCTTAAAGTTTTATTTGTATTTTTAAGACCACGGGATTGTGGTTAGAGTTGATATCAACAGCAGGATATGTTTTGGCTTTTTAACATTGTTTTTAAATCTATTTCTAATCATGATATGGTCAATTTGTTTTCTCGTTCTATCTCCAGGGCCTTTCTATGCATACAGTTTTCTAGGGTTATGTTGGGAAAATGTGTTACAAATAATAAGATTGTTTTCTTCGCAAAACTGTATCAGCGGGTCTCCTCTGTCATTTATTGCCCATACCATGTTGCCCTACTATCTGCTTATCTTTAGTGTTTCAAACCTTTGTGTTCATGTCTCCCATGACAAATAGGACCTCTGATGATTTTACAACTTTCAGTGTTTGTTGTAGGACTTCATAATATTCTTCTAGCTGTTCATCACTGTAATCAGTCGTTGGAGCATATGTCTGAAGAATTACTATGTCGAAAGGTCTTGCCTTAATGTTGAGTAGTATCTTTCTATCTTTATGAGCCCAGAATCCACTAATAATTTTCTTTAAGTTTCTGTTTACTAAAGTTCCTACTTCTCTGTCGTACTGATCTCCTCCCCAATTAATGAATATATAGTCGTCTCTCATTATAAAACTCGAATCTTTCCATCTTGTTTCAGACACACCTACAATATCTCAATCCATGTTTTTGGCTTCCGAAATAAGGTAGTCAAATTTCTCTGCTTGACACAGGGTGCGTACGTTCCATGTACCAATTCTTAGACTTCCCCTTAAACTTTTCAGGTAGGTATTGTCAGTATGCACCCTGTCAAAAGAATTTGGGTTGCAGTCGTCATTATGCACTTCCTTATTCACTATAGGAGTTGTCTCTTCCCTGAGCATATTTACAACAGGCTCATCTCCAGGGGGCCAAGAATTACCCGTATCGTTGTTTACTTTCTGTTGTGATCGGCATTGCTGTCTATGGGATACTACATGGTGAGGTCACAATCTCTTCCACGATGGTCAGCCACTTTCACTTTCGTGTCCTGAACACGCCTCATGTGTGTCACACACTCTGCTGTTTCACTTTCGAAGCCGTTGATCTGTTTAGATTCATCCGCCTTCTTACCGTCTCAGTCTTTGTGTATTAGGGATGGACATTCCCTTAGTAGGATATTACCCCTACTTCACCCATGTACTTTAGCTAGTCAGCCAAGACTGTTGCCCATGGTGTGGCCACCGCCGTACGCAAGTGGTATTTGTAGAGCCATACATAAGCTAGGTAAAGATATGGGAACCAAATAGGATCCTGGTCTATTCCTTGGGATATGGCTGCCACTCACCATGAGGTACCATCCCTCTCTCTTTACCCTACACCCCTAGGGGTGGTTATACAACCTTTTTTTAAGAACCGTTATGATGATACTCACAAGCTGTCATGCTTTCCTAAACCAAGGTGTACACCCTACTACCATGATCCGTGGGTTGCCCCAAGAAGTAGTCTCCTCAACCATGGTCAGTGGAACACACCAAGATGTACACCCTCTATGATGTCAGTAGAACACATCTAAATGTGCACCCCCCTATCACGGTTGATGGGAGATCCCCGAGATGTACACGCCTCTATCATGGCTGGTGGCATATTCCCCAAGGTGTACACCCTTCTATAAAGGTTTATGGGAGATCCCCAAGGTGTACACCCTTCTATCACGTTTGATGGGAGATCCCCAAGGTGTACATCCCTTTATCACGGCTGGTGGTAGACCCCCAACGTGTACACCCGTCTATCACGGCTGGTGGGAGATCCTCGATGTGTACACCCCTCCATCAGGGTAGGTGGGAGATCCCCAAGGTGTCCACCCTCTATCATGGCTGGTGGGAGATCCTCGATGTGTACACTCCTCTCTCACGGATGGTGGGAGATCCCCAAAGTGTACATCCCTCTATCTCTGTCAGTGGAAGCACCTCTCAGTGGTTTCCACTCTATCCTCATCACGCAAGGCGCGAATCACTAGAACATTCTTCATCTGAAGATGCATAACGCGGGATTCCCTGGGAACATCCTTCACCAGGATTGCCATTCTAGAAGATACGTAACCCGACAGTGTATAATCAGCGCTCCCTTCTCTAATGATATATTATTAGAATAAAGTGAGACATCCTTCGGAAGGTATATCTTGTTCAACCCTCTGCATTATAATTGCGATATCTAGTGTCTAATGTTATGTCATGTAGTGGATGCGTTTTATATACGATCGAAGCTCCGATAGGCGGATATAGTATTACTTTGATGATCCGGCAGCTTTGCAGCTGGTCTTGTTCCTGATGTATTGGAGTTATAGTATGTCCCGGAAATAATGCCTTCATTCACGATCAATTATTTTGAAAACTGTCTGTTGCATCGTTATGACATTTTTCCAGCCGTCTTATATTTACCCCCACCCAACGAATATGTCTTTGATAGGTTCAAAAACAACTTAAATCATCGTAAGCGGCGACATTTCTTTGATGATTTGCTGAACAACTAGTGATTTCTCGCTAGCGCGGAAAGCGTCCCACAAAGCACGAACTCTTTAGCTCCAGCGACGACCCTCGGGAGTCTCCGAAAAAATGCACTCGTGAAATGAAGGACGCGGCCCGGAATCGAACATACAACCTTAGGAGCCAGAGTCAGACGGCTTGACCACTTTACTACGGAGAATCCCAAGAGGGGTGCAATGTGTAATATTAGTAAAGACAGAGAATTTACAGAGGCACTGGGTAAATAATTTGTAAATTAACAGGAAAGTAGAAGGAATATATTTCTTACCTTATTTTTCATTTCCCTCTTTTTTCTTCAGCTGCTGGTTAATAAAGTGTACACAAGTATTCGTGTTAGCTTTTTATATTGAGTTCGTGAACGCTTCCAAATAGCTGTGCGTTAATGTGCGTATGGAGTGACCAGAAATGATACCGCAATTTAGTCATCATGTTTCCATTTTTAAGGATCTGTTCAGCTGTCTGTGTAGTTTGTTCACACGTATACATGGGTGACAGACCCGCTTTGAGTCTTCGTGAAAGACTGTCTACTCTGCTGTTTACCGCTCAGAGACGGAACATGATTACCTGTTTTGCACTATGAAAATAGTTGTCAATGTCTCTGTAGTGGGCTTTCTTCTTAACGACAAAGATGTTGGTCCTCTTTTCATTGAAGTTTATAGATTGATTCGTATGCACGTGTGTTGTCCCCTAATTTGACAACGTGTTTGCTCTCACGTTTCTTGTTATGCCACAATATGTCAGTTTCCACCGCAATATTATTCTTCTGTTGGTATTCAATGCGTTTAGTGTGTGTGTGTGTGTGTGTGTGTGTGTGTGTGTGTGTGTGTGTGTGTGTGTGTGTGTGTGTGTGTGTGTGTGTGTGTGTGTGTGTGTTCAATACAGTTGTATGTCACCGCTGAGGGCTTGAGGAATTGAAAATTCAACACTATGGAATACAAACTGTTGCCATTGACATTATGCTAATGTTGTAATGTTTAGGGCCTGCAATTCGTCTGAATAGTTGGAGCAAATTATCCCAGTAAGTGTGTACGTAGATTAAGGTCTGCGATCTGCTCAGACGTTAACCTGTGTCGGACGATTCCAGTAGGTTGATGATTGCTCTCGGTTGCATAAAATTCAATCCATCCTTTCTCCAATAGTCCTCTTCCTCTTTCAACACATGGTCCTCACATTTTTTCCAGTAACATTTATCAATATTTAATAGCGCGGACTGGGTGACAGACAGACAGACAGACAGACAGACAGACAGACAGACAGACAGACAGACAGACAGACAGACAGACAGACAGACAGACAGACAGGTAGGTAGGTAGGTAGGTAGGTAGATAGAAAGGCATGTGGATGGATGGATGACTGGCTGGCTGGCTGATTTGATAGCTAGCTGACTGGCTGGCTAGCTGGGTAGGTAGGTAGATATCTAGACAGACAGACAGACAAACAGACAGACAGACAAACAGACAGACAGACAGACAGACAGACAGGTAGGTAGGTAGGTAGGTAGGTAGGTAGGTAGGTAGAAAGGTATGTGGATGGATGGCTGGCTGGCTGGCTGGCTGGATAGCTGGCTGACTGGCTGGCTAGCTGGGTAGGTAGGTAGGTAGGTAGATATCTAGACAGACAGACAGACAGACAGACAGACAGACAGACAAACAGACAGACAGACAGACAGACAGACAGACAGACAGACAGATAGATAGATAGATAGATAGATAGATAGATAGATAGATAGATAGATAGATAGATAGATAGATAGATAGATAGATAGATAGATAGATAGATAGATAGATAGATAGATAGATAGATAGATAGATAGATAGATAGATAGATAGATAGATCCCCACCAGGAGCTGGGCGAAACCGGGCCTAGTCAGCTAGTTTATTTATATAATCACGTTTCATGAAAGAACCCCCATTGGAGACACCTCTGAACAATACCATTTAACTCCGCGCTGTTTGTGCCAAAACGAAAACCGCGAGACAATTTTTTTAAAAAGTGGGAATGTGTCTTGCTGAAGCTGTAATACTTTTAAAATGATGGAATTAATCCCTGAGCCGTAAATTATATACCGCATATAAACAAACATTGAAATCTGCCTTACAATCTCCAGAACAAAAATATTTTTCTTGGGTGGACATAATGATAAGGTTATATGCTTAATCTCATCATTTTCTTTCAGTTGGTTATTGAGATATTGAATTTTATATTGGGGCAAAAAAAAAAAAAAAAAACAAACACTATACCTTTCCTCTGGAGTAAACTAGGCAGTCCCAGAGATGGGTCATGCTTCATGGGCAACACGTGGGCTTCGTAGTAATTATGCTTTTTTTTTTTAAAGCACAGTGCAACAAGCGTCTGTCCAGTCGGCAAGGTACCAGTAATTTATACTGTTCAGGTAACGGTAGGTGGAACGACTGGGGGCAGCCCGAGGGAATGACTGAGGGAACGACTGAGGGAGCAACTTGGGGGGGGGGCAACTGGGAGAACAATTGGGGTCTTGCCAGAGGGAATGGCTGTGGAAAAAACTTGGGGAACGACCGACAGAACGACTGGGGAAACGACTTGGGGAATGCCTGAGGGAACGGCTGTGGAAAAAACTGGGGGAATGACTGTGGGAACGACTGACGTAACGTCTGGAGGACCGATTGGGGAACGACAGGGATAATTGCCTGAAGGAACGGCTGTTTTGGAAAACTTTGGGAACGACTGGGGGGACGGCTGTGGGGAAAAAACTGGGGGAACGACTGGGGGATGGCCGGAGGGAACGGCTGTTGGAAAAACTGGGGGAAAGAATGGGGAAACTACTGGGGGAACGAATGGGGAAACGACTGGGGGAATACTTGAAGGAATAAATAGTGAACGACCAAGAGAACAACTGGGAATATGACTGCCGGAGCAACTTTGAACACGACTGTGGGAACAACTGATAATAAAAATGCGGGAACAACTGAAGGAATAACTGAGAACATTACTACGGGAACAGCTGGATTTAATCTGATCTGATATTACAACATCCTGCTGCCGGCATAATCTTTCCAATTAAAACTTGTCTGGGACACAACCTGATCACGTGACACATCCACGCCTGGATGAGCGCTATGTGAGGCCGGATATTGCGTTCTTCACTCCGGCAACTCGCAGCTGGCTCCTGGCCATGTCTGTATTGCCAATCTCTTTATTTCCCTCGTCGTATATTAAACTGTATGCGGTTTTAATTGACAGAACATGATTTTATTATTTGTTTGTGTGTTATTTTGTTTGTTTGTTTGTCTGTCGAGTATTTGTAATCTTTTGCTTCGCTCAATTCATTTAGGTATTTGTGTTATAGGGAACTGCGATGTCGCGGGTCCAAGAGAGTGAGAGATAGAGAGAGAGAGAGAGAGAGAGAGAGAGAGAGAGAGAGAGAGAGAGAGAGAGAGAATGGGAAGGGAGACATAGACATGGAGAGGGAGGGAGAGAGAAGGAAGGAGGGAGAGAGAGGAAAGAGATGGAGAAATAATGGGAGAGGGAGAGAGAGGGGGAGAAAACGGGAGAGGGAGAGAGAGGATGAGAGGAAGAGAGAGAATGTGAGAGCGAGGGGGAATGGGAGAGGGATAGAGAGGGAGAGAGAGGATGGGGGAGGGAGACACAGACATGGAGAGGGAGAGAAGGAGGGAGGGAGAGAGAGGAAAGAGATGGAGAGAGAATGGGATACGGAGAGAGAGAGGGAGGGATAACGGCAGAGGGAGAGATGAAGAGAGAGAATGAGAGAGGGAGAGAGAATGGGAGAGGGAGTGAGAGGGAGAGAGAATGGGGCAGGGAGATATAGACATGGAGAGGGAGAGAGAAGGAGAGAGAAGGAGGGAGGGAGAGAGATGGAGAGAGAATGATAGAGGGAGATAGAGCTTGCCTGTCCCGTGTGCGTGTGTTCAAACCCCCATAGTAACCGATGTCTTCAATGCCCTGCCCTCCCAGGTCGATCCAGGTTAACACGGGTACCAGGAATTAGCCAGGAAGTAAAGGCAGCCAGCGTCATGTCGACCACGTCACTGATACATGTCGACCACGTCACTGATACATGTCGACCACGTCACTGATACATGTCGACCACGTCACTGATACAGTGCCAGTTGGTCTACACAAATATATATTGCTAGCACCATATACCCATTACGCCAGATGGCGGGAACAAGGATCCTTGAATGGCCTGTATACTTGTTTTATGAGACCCGGTGCGGTATTTGTTGTTAGTAGTCTTGCTTACATGGCCACGGATGCGAGTTCAATCCCCAATCAGTGATTAATCCTTGTTCCCCGCCCCTCCCCCAGTCACCGGGGTCGACCCAGCCTCATACAATTGAGAGAGAGGGAGGGAAAGATATGGAGAGGAGAGAGATGGAGAAAGAATGGGAGAGAGAGAGGTTGAGAGATAGAATGGGAAATAGAGAGAGAGAGGGAGAGAGATATGAAGAAAGACTAGGAGAGGGAGAGAGAGATGAAGAGAGACTAGGAGAGGGAGAGAGAGGAGAGAAAGAATGGGAGAGGGAGAGAGAGAAAGAGAATGGTAGATTGAGATAGAGGGAGAGAGAACGAACGAACGAGCGAAAGAAAATCTTTATTTTCAAAAGGTTAAGAATTGGGCACGCAGGCCCGTCTGACATACTGCCCTTATTCTCTATTTCCCCTCATACATTCTTTCATTCAACATCTCTTATGAAGCAATTCTTTGACAACAAAAGAACAATAAGCATTAAAACCCATGAAAAATAATCAATAATAGTAATAATACATGACTCGTTGAGGCAATGTTTAACGTGGGCATCATAAATACCCATGGTGGGTGTAACGTGCCACACATATGGGAATGTTTTTTTTTTTTTCTGGCTAGTTGTCGTTCGGGATAATTTACCATTATTATTTTCATTGTTGCTGTTTTTTTTTTTAAAGGGGGCATGTAGTCTGTCCTGAGGTAGTGTTCAAACAGGTTGCCACTGTATGTATAATGATTGTTGGTGTCTTTGATTTCTTGTGGAAGATTATTCCACAACTGAGTGGCAGAGTATGATAAGCTGGTTTTATATAAGTTTATCCTAGGTTTAGGGACATGAAGTATATTTAGTCGTTCGCCATGTCTTGCGTTATATTTAAACAATGGCCAAAGGTAGCTTGGGGCATTTTGAAATAGGATTTTGTGAGTTAGTTTGGCCTTATTAAAAAGTAGGCGTTTGTGGAGTGGCAGTAACTGAAGACGTTCATATAGGTTAGAATTGTCTGTAAGCTTATCACCATTGATTAGACGCACTGCCCTTTTCTGGAGTGAATATGGGCGTTTTGTTATTGATTTGGAGCAACCATCCCAGATAGGGAGAGAGAGGAAAGAGAAATGGAGATGGAAAGAAGGAGAGAGAGAAAGAGATGGAGAGAGAAGGGGAGAGAGGAAGGACAGAAAGAAGACGAGAGAAAGTGGGATGGAGAGAGAGGAAGAGAGAGGGAGAGAGAATGGGACAGAGAGAGAGAGAGAGATGGGGGGGGGGGGGGCGAGAGAGAACGTTATTACTAAGTACAATCAAGCGATACATAAATGTACACTTCAGACATGTACGAATAACAGTACAGACATATACAAAGGATGAATCGCATGAATGATCAAAAGGTTTAAATTACTTATTATATGTTTTTCTATTTCAGGTTAAATTAATTAGATACAATTAGTTAAATTGTTGAAGAATTTTGTTGTTTTAAAATGGTGGAATTTCTGGTACACCAGTTGCAAATCTCATACAAGTATGGCAAACTACACAGACCCAATAACAACATAATAAACCAACATAAAAAATTAGGCCATTCCTATTGTCCCATATATATATATTCATTATACATTGCATTGTATATGATATAAGTTGTCTATATGGTATTATTAGCCAGTAAAATTTGTCGTCATAGCCATGTAAAAGCAAAATGAAGCTCACATATATTAATATAATTCGTCAGCTACAAAGGCACAAAACCTCACTGAACAAATGGGACAGGAACAAGTGTCACAACATACCGAGGAAGACATAGCAGAGAGAAAATAGTCATATAGTTACTTATTATATTTGAATAACGAAGACACAAACAATAGATTGCACGATTTATTGCCTGGCATATTTCGCTGCATCTCGTCAGGTACATACTGCAGACATCACACAACTTACGTGAATTAATTAGATAAATCCTTCAAACTGAAATATACACATGTTCGCACAGTAATGTCGATTGTCTACCACGGTAATTTTAAACTGACTAACATGTCTTTCTGCTTACACAAGGACGGCTTACGAAGGTTGATTAGTATAGCTTCAGCAAACTTTAACAATCGACTACTTTGTGTGTTGAACAACACACGGAAGGCACCGTCTCTTTCAACCACGTGACCACTCTCGAGCACATGTTTCCCGACCGATGAAGCCAGACTTTTCCGGTGTGTCGGCCTGCCTAGGCTACCATCTTCTGTGTGTAGTATCTTGTCCAACCAATTCGGAATATGTTCCGAAACCCTGCAATGTAACTGTCGCTCAGTTCTGCCTATGTAGATGGCCTCGCATCTGCATGTACTTCTTCTACTACTACTTATTATATACCAAAACTAATACAGAGGGATTGGTTCCATTCAATCACATATGTTCCCTCAATCGGGTTTTGTAAATGTGGTTGGGGAAGCTTGCCAGTTTGGCATCTGAGGGACTAAGACTGTGTTTATAGATTAGTTAGCCCAACTCCCCCATAGGCTAGTGCTACATGACGACTACCGTTAGGTGTAGATAGGAGTGCGTGCCCACTATATAATAATATTTTTTTTAAATATAAGATTTTGTGTGTGATTGATAGGAAACCAGACCTCATGTTAGCAATAATAGGAATAGATTATATACATATGACTCATGGATGTTGAACTGCTACTTGTCAGACGAGATTAATTGACTACGATCAAAAAAAATGGTTTAATCATTTTCAAGGGTGAGGGGGCATGCTGCCAAGTAGTAGCGCAACAAATTTGACGTAAATGAATATTTGCGACAAAGTCGCGAACCAAAGATTAACAGAATCCAAATCCCTGACGTGGAAAACATATACGTCAGAAGATGTTGTTAAGAACAACAAAAACATTCGGTTCATAGAGCTGCACCAGAGAAGCAGCACGTCGAAATTGGCTGGAACTTTGAAACATATTTACTGGCAGGATATTAACTGTACTCATGGCTAACACATATTATAAAGGAGAACCAATAGTATGGCATCTTACATATCAAGATAAATATTTTGGAGAGATGCGAATTTAAGAATGTCACAGTATAAGGACATCAACCTTGCAAAGGACAGAAGAAGGTCTGCGATTCGAACTTGATAGTCCCTAGTAGCTGGTCGGGTAAATAGTTGAGTATTTATAATTAATCTTATTGTGACCGTCCCGTCTGAAATAACAGACCCGGTCAAAGTCAATCATGATGTTATTATAATGTTCAGATTGATCACAGCTTGAGAATGTAGGCAAATAAACTTAGCCTCATCAACTAGATCGACAGCCTTCGAGTCAGTTCTTTCATTGATGTTCCGTTGATGCTTCTTTGCTGGATTGTTTATGCAAATTCCTGGACTTTTTTATTCGAGCTTAGTTATTGAAGTTATGCCAGATACATCACAGCAAGAAGGAAGAGAGGATGATAGAGAGAGTGAGGGGGAGAGAGAGGGTAAGAGAAGGAAGGAGGGACGAAGGGTGAGGGAGTGAGAGGAAGAGAAAGGGAAGGAGAGAGAGAGAGGGAGGGAGAAGAATAGAACGAAAGGGAGAGGGAGAGAGGGAGAGGGAGAGAGAGGGAGAGGGAGAGAGAGGGAAAGAGAGAGAGAGAGAGAGAGAGAGGGGGGAAGAGAGGGTGAGAGAAGAAAAGGCGATGGGACAGAGAGGGAGAGAGAGCGAAGCAGAGAGAAAGATATAGGGAAGGAGAGAGGGGAGAGAGAGGGAGAGAGGGAGAGTTAGAAAGATAGATGGGGAAGAGAGAGGGAGAGAGAATAAGGGAGAAAGAGGGAGAGAGTGAAAGAGAGAGGGAGAGAGGGGGAGAGAGAGAGCGGAAGGAAGAGGGAAACACGGGAACCGGGGGAGGGAGAGAATAGGAGGGGATAACGGGAAGGAAAAGAGAGAGAAGGAAAAGAGAGAGAAGGAGAAGAGAGCGAAGGAGGGAGAGAGAAGGAAAAAGAAAGGTGAGAGAGAGGGAGGGAGAGTGTTAGAGACAGGGAGAAAAGGAGTGGGAGAGAGAAGGAGAGAAAGCGAGAGCCAGAGGTAGGTAGGTAGGTAAATTGATAAAGAGGAGTGGCGGAGGTATAAGAACTAACAGACAGCAGAAATTGAGAGAATGCATGAGTCAGACAGATGTATAAGGGAAATATTGTGTACGTCAGGGGAAAGACAAACATTCGAAGCAGAAAAGGAAGAGGCGGAAGAAAATGAGAAGGAGAAGTAGGAGGAGAAGAAAAAAGAAGAAGAAGAAGAAGAAGAAGAAGAAGAAGAAGAAGAAGAAGAAGAAGAAGAAGAAGAAGAAGAAGAAGAAGAAGAAGAAGAAGAATTGGTTAGACCAGCAGGAAAAGGAAGAGCACAAATAAAAGGACTGGGTATAAGAGGAGGAGGAGGGCGAAGAAGAAAATTAAGAGTAGAAAGAAGAAAGCTAGGAAGAACAAGACACAAGAGAAGCAGCAACTCATCACCCAGAGACTGTAAACTGTATCGATTAGCTGGAGAAACTGTTGATCCCAGCCCAGTTCTTTCTCGTCCTGAGAAATTAACGAAACTTCTCTCACATCTGCTGCCGTCGATATTTCCCTAAAAAAACAAAAAAATGGAGCCACTGATAGAGCGAAGGATTTTATAACTCCACGTAAATAAACGCTCTTCAACCTAGACAGGGGTTGTGAGGTGTGCAACTCGTGTTCACAATGAACAAAGAGACGGCAGCCATGAACATCTTGTTAGAAAGTTTAGTCCTGTTAAACCGTGGTTGTTAGAATGTTTTGTTAGCCATGATACCTGACTGGCGGGTTGCCAACACACAACATGGGAGGTCTATAGATGGCTTTTCCGCCCTTTATTTGGCTTAAGTTTGTTTGGTATCTTTTGCATTTGATTTTTAAAACCTCAAGCATAGTCCATACAAGCGTTACTACTTTTAGTGTACAGGACTGATTTTTACGTGTGGATTAGCTTTCTTTATCACCAGTGTCCCTAACCATCAGACACATTTACTCCGACTTCTGAGGTACTTGTAACTTACTTCCTCAAATCGAGGACTAAAAGTCAACATTTTTATGCAGCTGACAGGTTTAGGGGTTGAACCCGCTACCTCGGCGTCAGCACACTGGAAGTTTAAGAGCGAGCGCTCTTCTCAGTTTAGCCATGTTGTCCTCTACTGAAGTGTTGTGAATTGCGCGGTTTCCGATGGTCGTGTTGACAGGACAACAATTATGGCTTCCCCCTAGTTGGCCTCTGGGAGGAACTAATAATTATAACAAAGTGATGTTGATTTGTTTATTTAAAAATGAGAGGCTAATGAAACTAGAACACGATATACAACAATAAGAAAGAGACAAGCAGCTTTCTGTGGTCATGTGATGAGAAGAGAGGCATTGGAGAACATCGTGACAACTGGAAAGATCGAGGGGAAGAGAGGCAGAGGCAGACCACGAGACATGATGCTGGATGGATTGAGACGGTGACATAGAGGAATATCATCAGCAGAGTTGATCCAGAACATCAAAGACCGAAATCTATGCAGAGACATGAACACCTACGCCAGCTGGCCGGGCACTTGATGATGATGATATTTAAAAAGTGAAAAGTACGTATATGTTGTATTGTTAATCATCATCATCATCTTCTTCTTGCACTTTTGTCGCCAAGCGTCGTGGGAAGGAATAGTTGACGCTCCTGTTCTCGATAGGTGGCATTGGATAGTGTCATTTCATTTGATTGTACAGTCTTTGGTGTCATCAGTCGATTTTCTTCTCGGGTGTCCTGTTGCTCTCTTAGCAGATGATCTTTCATGTAGGGCCAGTGCTGGTAGTTGGTGGTGTTATATTCTAATGGGATGGTAGAACCATTTGATCTTCTATCTTTTAATATATGTGGCACAAGATTTTGATCCCACTATCTGTCTGATAACACCATTTTTTAAATTCGGTCTTGGATAGTTAAGTTGGTACCTCCTCTCAAGCATTTCATCTAGCATGGATCGATTTTGCGTAAGAGAGATTTTGATAATGTCCAAATTTGATATTGGTAGTGTAGGGTTGTCGGTCTCCCTGGCTAAGGTGTTAACGTCTTTCTCCGTAATCCTGTAAGTCCACGTAAAGTAACACAGCTGCGCGAGATTCAGTAGCGGATCGCGTCGCGCTCATTACTTACGGGGTATGTGAGCCGGTGGCCCAGAAAGCATTGGCAAACTACTGAGCGTAATCTTGCCAAGACATCAACAACAGCGGTAAAATGCTGGTGTTGACAGCGATGTCCTGAAAATAGGATAGGCGAAAAAAAGTATAGGGTTGCCGATCTCCCTGGCGAAGCAATAAGGACGATGTTCGTAATTCCGTATACTCACGTACGAAACACAGCTGCGCGAGATTCGGCAGCGGTTCGCATCGCGTTAGTTTCTTACTGAAAGGTATGTGTGCCGGTCGTTCAGAAAGCAATGACCAACTACTGAACGTAAAATTTACCATGACATCAACATCAGCTGAAAATTGCTGGTGTTGACTGCAATGTCCTGTAAATAGGAAATGCCAGAACAAAGTACAGGGTGGTGTGAATACGCTGTTTACTCGTGTATCTGCTCAAAGGTATGTGTGGATGTTTCAGTATGGGTGATAGTTGATGTACAAGGTGTGTTTGGATGTTTCAGTATGGGTGATAGTTGACATATAAGGTATGTGTGGATGTTTCAGTATGGCTGATAGTTGACATATAAGGTATGTTTGGATGTTTCAGTATGACTGATAGTTGATATATAAGTTATGTTTAGATGTTTCAGTATGGCTGATAGTTGATATATAAGTTATGTTTAGATGTTTCAGTATGGCTGATAGTTGATATATAAGTTATGTTTAGATGTTTCAGTATGGCTGATAGTTGATATATAAGTTATGTTTAGATGTTTCAGTATGGCTGATAGTTGATATATAAGTTATGTTTAGATGTTTCAGTATGGCTGATAGTTGATATATGAGTTATGTTTAAATGTTTCAGTATGGGTGATAGTTGATATATAAGGTGTGCTTGGATGTTTGAGTATGGGTGATAGTTGATATATAAGTTATGTTTAGATGTTTCAGTCTGGGTGATAGTTGATATATAAGTTATGTTTAGATGTTTCAGTATGGGTGATAGTTGATATATAAGTTATGTTTAGATGTTTGAGTATGGCTGATAGTTGATATATAAGTTATGTTTAGATGTTTCAGTATGGCTGATAGTTGATATATAAGTTATGTTTAGATGTTTCAGTATGGTTGATAGTTGATATATAAGTTATGTTTAGATGTTTCAGTATGGCTGATAGTTGATATATAAGTTATGTTTAAATGTTTCAGTATGGGTGATAGTTGATATATAAGGTGTGGCTTAAATGTTTGAGTATGGGTGATAGTTTGATATTATAAGTTATGTTTAGATGTTTCAGTCTGGGTGATAGTTGATATATAAGTTATGTTTAGATGTTTCAGTATGGGTGATAGTTGATATATAAGGTGTGCTTGGATGTTTGAGTATGGGTGATAGTTGATATATAAGTTATGTTTAGATGTTTCAGTATGGGTGATAGTTGATATATAAGTTATGTTTAGATGTTTCAGTATGGGTGATAGTTGATATATAAGTTATGTTTAGATGTTTGAGTATGGGTGATAGTTGATATATAAGTTATGTTTAGATGTTTGAGTATGGGTGATAGTTGATATATAAGTTATGTTTAGATGTTTCAGTATGGCTGATAGTTGATATATAAGGTGTGCTTGGATGTTTGAGTATGGGTGATAGTTGATATATAAGTTATGTTTAGATGTTTCAGTATGGGTGATAGTTGATATATAAGTTATGTTTAGATGTTTCAGTATGGGTGATAGTTGATATATAAGTTATGTTTAGATGTTTCAGTATGGGTGATAGTTGATATATAAGTTATGTTTAGATGTTTCAGTATGGCTGATAGTTGATATATAAGTTATGTTTAGATGTTTGAGTATGGCTGATAGTTGATATATAAGTTATGTTTAGATGTTTCAGTATGGCTGATAGTTGATATATAAGTTATGTTTAGATGTTTCAGTATGGCTGATAGTTGATATATAAGTTATGTTTAGATGTTTGAGTATGGCTGATAGTTGATATATAAGTTATGTTTAGATGTTTCAGTATGGGTGATAGTTGATATATAAGTTATGTTTAGATGTTTCAGTATGGGTGATAGTTGATATATAAGTTATGTTTAGATGTTTCAGTATGGGTGATAGTTGATATATAAGTTATGTTTAGATGTTTCAGTATGGCTGATAGTTGATATATAAGTTATGTTTAGATGTTTCAGTATGGCTGATAGTTGATATATAAGTTATGTTTAGATGTTTGAGTATGGCTGATAGTTGATATATAAGTTATGTTTAGATGTTTCAGTATGGGTGATAGTTGATATATAAGTTATGTTTAGATGTTTCAGTATGGCTGATAGTTGATATATAAGTTATGTTTAGATGTTTCAGTATGGCTGATAGTTGATATATAAGTTATGTTTAGATGTTTGAGTATGGCTGATAGTTGATATATAAGTTATGTTTAGATGTTTCAGTATGGGTGATAGTTGATATATAAGTTATGTTTAGATGTTTCAGTATGGCTGATAGTTGATATATAAGTTATGTTTAGATGTTTGAGTATGGGTGATAGTTGATATATAAGTTATGTTTAGATGTTTGAGTATGGGTGATAGTTGATATATAAGTTATGTTTAGATGTTTCAGTATGGGTGATAGTTGATATACAAGTTATGTTTAGATGTTTGAGTATGGGTGATAGTTGATATATAAGTTATGTTTAGATGTTTGAGTATGGGTGATAGTTGATATATAAGTTATGTTTAGATGTTTGAGTATGGGTGATAGTTGATATACAAGTTATGTTTAGATGTTTGAGTATGGGTGATAGTTGATATATAAGTTATGTTTAGATGTTTGAGTATGGGTGATAGTTGATATATAAGTTATGTTTAGATGTTTCAGTATGGGTGATAGTTGATATACAAGTTATGTTTAGATGTTTGAGTATGGCTGATAGTTGATATATAAGTTATGTTTAGATGTTTGAGTATGGCTGATAGTTGATATATAAGTTATGTTTAGATGTTTGAGTATGGCTGATAGTTGATATATAAGTTATGTTTAGATGTTTGAGTATGGCTGATAGTTGATATATAAGTTATGTTTAGATGTTTGAGTATGGGTGATAGTTGATATATAAGTTATGTTTAGATGTTTGAGTATGGGTGATAGTTGATATATAAGTTATGTTTAGATGTTTCAGTATGGCTGATAGTTGATATATAAGTTATGTTTAAATGTTTCAGTATGGCTGATAGTTGATATATAAGCGCACTTGCCTTGTTTACATTGCTAATCATTACAACTATACTTAATTCGGGGGACCGATAGTGCAGTGGTTAGAATACTCGTCTGCCGGGCCGGTCATTATGTGTTCAAACCCCGGGCATATTCATTTTGTCCATTGACCTCGGCTGCCAGGCCACCTAGTAGACAACATGTGCCATGAAATTATATGGGAAGTATATGCAGTCGATGCGACCTTGACCACAATACTCACAGAGTGTCGATTGTGTGGCCTTGATCACATTACTCACAGAGTGTCGATTGTGTGATCTTGATCACATTACTCACAGAGTGACGATTGTGTGGCCTTGATCACATTACTTACAGAGTGTCGATTGTGTGACCTTGATCACATTAATTACAGAGTGTCGATTGTGTGACCTTGATCACATTACTCACAGAGTGTCGATTGTGTGACCTTGATCACATTACTTACAGAGTGTCGATTGTGCGATCTTGATCACATTATTCACAGAACTCACAGAGTGCCGATTGTGTGACCTTGATCACATTACTCACAGAACTCACAGAGTGCCGATTGTGTGACCTTGATTACATTACTCACAGAGTGCCGACTGGGTACAAATATGGACGAAGGACCCTTCCAGACGCTTTACCCGCACTAGACCCGTGGTGCTAGACTCATATTTGCAGAGACCTGTCGGTACTCGGTGGCTGATGTCGCGAGAATCACGCCGGCCGCCTTAACTGCTCCAGTGATTTCTCGGTACACATGTAAGGCTGGGTCCACCGGAAAGTCCAGGTCTTCTGTCTTGTCTCCTCCACTGCTTTATGTCTTTAGGCGTCTGGGGCTTGTTTGATGATTGGCTTACGAACTAGGGCTCGCTCGGTCGCTTGGTACGCTGTGGTCTTGTACGTTTTTAAGATGTTGATGA
Organism: Cepaea nemoralis; assembly: GCA_014155875.1. Lineage (NCBI taxonomy): Eukaryota > Metazoa > Mollusca > Gastropoda > Stylommatophora > Helicidae > Cepaea > Cepaea nemoralis. The sequence continues at coordinate 143,525 of JACEFZ010005248.1, forward strand.
CTCCGTTCATCCATCTTGTTCGTGGTCTTCTCCTGCCTCTTAATGTTTCAATTTTCATGTTGTATGCTCTTGCCGCTGGGTCAGTTTTTAAATATTCGAATCACCACCGAAGCGGATCGGAACTATGACCACCGGATATGCAGGCGAGTCTCTAGCTACGACGTACGGCGGCTCCCCTGTCTAGCTACAACATACGGCGACTCCCCTGTAATATGGATTTACCACTGAATAATTGAACGAACGAACTTTGTTTTCAAAGAGTAACAAATTGGGCACGCAGGCCTGTTGAATAGAGCAGTAGCACTTTTGCCTAGCCGGCAGGTAGTCTGTATTTAAATCATCATTATGGCGGCAATTTTAAAACTTGACTTGGGCTCCTGTATCGCCCTTGCCTCCAACGGAAACCAAGACATATCCTGAACGTCAGGCGTGACATTCATCATACCACCCGCGGAGTGCTAATTAGTTTATACAAACATGGCACTCGCACCATGTACCCAATACTTCTCAAAGCGTGATAAGGAGGTTCTTTACCCTGTTTGGAAACAATTATTTGGTTGCGAAATGCAATGGCATCATTTAACACACAGTAATTGTTATCAGGGAACTATTTTGGTTCGGCCAGGCCATAAATCCTGGCCTGCTGCAGTCTCTAGCGGTGGAGCCGATATTGCTGATTGGCGTGTTTACCCAGAGATAATTGGCCACGCCGGCGACACAATGGCTGACATGCCTGCCAGGAAAACCGTTTGCTTCCATTATTATAGTTTATCTCTTGTTTTCTTTTTCCGGGTGTATTGCCATTAGTCGATATCGGCCATATTTGAATCTGGGACGTAGTTTATTTTGCAATAATCGAGGCCACCTTCCGCCCGGGTCATGTGATTTTAAAGGAGGTATATGTCCTTGGTGTAGCGAAACGCCAGTGGGCCATGTCCTTATGTATTCTGTTATTCTTGGTAAACAAGGGGAACCGGCTTTCGGAAGCTCTCAGTTCTTTATTCGCTCAATTCTCCATGAAAGATGGTTCTTTGGGTTATCTTCATACCACAATCTTTACATGGAGCGAGTATATATTTGTCTTTCCTTTCGGGTAGTCCCGAAGGCACGCCTTGCGTCAAATGTGCACTGGTGCGGCTACTGGTCAATTGATGGCCGGGCAAACAAGTACCGTTTGCAAGTTGCAACTTGTCAAAGTTAATTAAAGATAACGACAGAAGTGCAACTACTACTAAGACATTTTTAAAGGTAAACTTGGGTTGTGGGTGGTCCAGACAGACCTGGACTTATAAATGTATTTTGTCTCAAAGGGGAAGATGAATTGGCGAAAAGCCAATCATAACCAATGAAGAGTTGGTTGACCGTTGGCAATCTAAATGGGCGTCTTGTTCTTGGCATAGCCGGGGAAGTGAAACGGAACAATATATCTCCCCAGAGGATTTCATTTGTTCTTGGCGTCAGATGAGCTGTTGCTATCTTTCTATCTACGGCTTGAATTGGGCATCTGGTCATCTTTCTGTGGAATATCATCATTGGATAGCTATAGTAATCTATGATCTATCTTCTTGAGCCAGAAGAGGCTAGTCACAGGACTATCTCTTTCGTCTGTCACTCGATAGGATGATGTCGGGAAGATAATGGACTTCTCTATCTCATTGAGAGAACCTGCATTCCTCTAAATCTATGTGTTCTGTGAGGCACTACCGGTACCTTGCGGCGACAGCTCAGACAAGAGCAGCGGCCGGGAGGGGTAGTATCTTCTTTCCTAGTCTTGCGGGGAATGGGGAACTACACTGCGTGCCATACAACCCCAATACTATACTATTAGTTAAGGGGGAGAAACACAAAGCTTACTCGGCGCACCACACCACAAGATCTTGCGGGTGAGAAAGGCATGATTTGCAAGTGAGAGGGAAGCATGGAAATGATTGTGCCAAATCATAATAAAGGCTTGGTATGAATGTGGAGAGTGTGTCGTGTGGGCAAAAAGACAACAGGACTTCGTCCAGCTGGAGGTCTCCTCAAGCCCGGACGTGGTCAATCCAGGGGCCACCTGACAGGTCAGGCCCAGTCATTCAGGTATTAATAATAGTGTATTTGTGTGATACATGAGTCAGCCCAGTCGCTCAGGTTTTGTTTGTCATCTCCAGGGTCCTCTTCTATGAGAAGTGAATATGTCTTCTAACGGACATTATCACCAGTGCTTCTAGGCTAACGCCAATATGTCCGACGAGGCCAACTCAGGGTTTGGTGTGTTTAACTCTGAAACGGAGACAAGGTGCAGGTCTTGAGGCAAGGACATTTTGCATGACTGGTGCATTGCCGGTTTTTTTCAACAATATACGCCTGAGAGCAGTTGTTGTCTGGAGGGAGCCTAAGAGTGATTTTCTTGCATACTCATTTTAGACCAGACATTAAAAGGCACCCATCCATTATCCCTCCACGAACACCTCACCGTATCTGCAACCGTAAAGCTTTTCATAGGTCAGTGAAGACCTGGTGCCGAATTAATTCATGTGGCAATGAACAGAAGTCCTCAACACACCAGTCGCTTGGATTCTACAAAAGCCTGTGGAATCTACAACCAGTTGCTGGAGAAGGAAGGAGATTCTGACATCTTTGGTGAGATATATCTGGACAGATCAGACAGTATCTGAAGCTGGATCTGTGACTGTGGTGACTGGAGGCTCTGTGTCAAAACTTTACCAGTGTAGTGTCTGTGTAGATCTATCTGTTTATCTGCCTTTATGTGTTCCTGTGCTGTTCTTGATTAGGTTAATAAAATTACTTCCAAGTTGTTCTGACGACTGCCATGTTATTTATGTGTCAGCCAGAAGAACACTGCAGGAAATAGGTCCCTAGGTCGAAAGGAAGCGTGACAGTGAGTCCAGGGAAAACGGAGGAGGGTTGGCAGGTAAAGACCTATTCCAGCCAGGGCTATAGAAGATTAATTAAACATTGTGACCGGGCTATTTGGGACCCTCCACGTAGCTTGTTACAATTTCTGGGGGCACGTCGCGGGATATTTGAAATCCTGGTGGAGTTCTGGCTGATTTAGTGATAGGGGACAGATATCCTTGTTTTCTATCAATAGGTTCTGCCTACCGTGCCTGGCTATTGTCTGTACTCTTCCTGACACAGACTGACCGACATACGACGTGTTGTGGTCGTGTAATGTAACTTGTTGGGTAATTGTGAGAAAAATTTTATTGGACAATTACCTCGTCCCTTGCCCTCTGAGTTTAAGATGGCATCAGCTGGGTTTAAGGTCGCTGACGTACAGGCTACAGGGCGTGAAATGGGTTATGATGGAGCGGAGTTACAGAAATATGTGCAGGAGGTGGAAAGAGACTACAGACAGGCTGTGCGCGAAGCAAGAGGATTGAGGCGGAGGCTGAGGCTAGGAAGATGGAGGCCGAGCAGGCAGTCAGAGACCATGAGTTCCGTATGAGAGAGCTGGAGCTGAAAGCTCAAACTGCCAAGGAAAGAGACGGTGCAGTGGGAGACACAGTTCTCCCTGACTCAACAACTTCTGGTGGCGGTCCATACCAGGCAATGAAGTTCCCATTGCTCCCGTTCGATGAACACAAAGATAAGATCGACCAGTATCTTCACAGATTTCGGTCGATGGCTTTGGCTATGGGATTGGAACGAGGGAAATGGAACTTGAAACTCTCACAGGGCCTGAGGGGGACCGCGTACGAGGTCTATTCTAGGTTGCCACCTGGTATGGAGAATGACTATGAAGCTCTGGAGAAAGCACTATTGAAAAGGTTCCAGATGACAGCTCATACTTATCGACAACAGTTCAGAAAGTCGAAGAGAGAGCCAGGAGAGATGTTCGCAGCCTACAGTGTCAGACTGAAGTCTTACCTTTTGAAGTGGATGTCATTAGCTGGATTTGCTAACGACTATGAAAGTTTGAAAGAATTGGTGGTCGTGGACCAAATGAAGAGAATGATGCCTAAGCCATTGCAAACCTTCTTGCTTGAAAATGGGGCAGAAAGGTTAGACCTAGTCAACACGTTGGCGGAAAGGTATGTGCTAGCTCATGGGGATAATGGGGAATTGTCACAACCCAATCCCCGACCACCAGACACATGGTCTGGAAAGAAGAAGAACCCTAAAACAGCTCACACTAAGAAGGAGGATCCTTTCGATAAAGTTCCTATTAAGAAACCCTCTGGTAAGAGTCCACCTGGATCTCCTAAAAGAAAGTGGAGTGAAAAGTGGTGCGCCTATTGCAAATCTCCCACACACAATACGGTTGATTGCCGGCGTAAACAGAAAGACTCTCACTATGCTGCTTGTCTTGTAGAAACCGGGGAAGGGTCTCACAAGGAGGTAGAAGGGAGGGATCTTGGGAACAAAGATTTAGAAAAACCACCAGTAGTAGAAACGGTACTTGTGAACGGTCAACCAGTTGAGTGTCCTCTACGACACCGGTCTGCAGTTTGAGGCTGTAATTTCATCACACTTAGTGAGTCCAGAGCAGCTAACCGGAGAATCTATTGAGATTCAAACGGCGACAAAGAGTGCGGTAGCGATGTCTCTTCCAATTGCGAAGGTGGACATCAAATCAAAATATGTTACCGGCACTATACAGGCAGCCGTTCTGCTAGATCCAATCTTCCCAATGATCTTGGGTTGTCGCTACGTCTTTCTAGGGATTCCAACCGAACCCATGTACGTAGGAGCGATGCAAACCAGATCTCAATCGGAGGAGGAGCAGACGCCGGCCTTGATCGTGAATCCCTTGCCTGGGGAGTTACGAGCTGCTCAAAGCCAGGATGCTACTTTGCAACCTTGCTTCAACCAGTTGCCAAAAAGTTCTGACCCACCAAGACGGGGTCAGTATTATATGAAGAATCGGTTACTGTACCGGAGAGCCGGAGTGGAGGATCGCCAGCATGGACAGCTGGTAGTTCCTAAGGCTTATCGGGAACAGCTTCTTCATATGGGACACACCATTTCTTTCAGTGGACATATGGGTGTCGGGGCAACTCTCCAGCGCATTTCCTGCCATTACTACTGGCCAGGAATGACTGGAGACGTGCGTAGGTACGTCAAGTCGTGCCCAGAGTGCCAGCGAGTGGCACCAAAACACTGGACAGCTCCGGTAGTCCTGGGAGACATGCCTATTATGAACTCTCCTTTCGAGAGAGTGGCCATCGATCTTGTTGGTCCTCTTCCTAGGACTAGGAAGAGGAATAAGTACATTCTCACGATGTGGATTGCTGTTCCATGTGGGGTGAGGCGATACCTTTGGCCACAATCGACTCTAAGCGAGTGGCTGATGCACTGATGGAGACCTTTACTAGGTTGGGGTTTCCCAACCAGATCCTAACGGACAATGGGTCTCAGTTCTGTGGTAAGCTGATGGAAGAAGTCTTTCGTATCTTCCAGACTAACCACATTCATACCAGCCCGTATCACCCTCAGTCTAATGGGCAAGTAGAGAGGTTTAATGGTACCTTGATGACCATGCTTCGGAAGCTGGCACAAGAGAAACCAGACAGATGGGATGAGTATATCTCGGCCGCCTTGTTCGCCTATCGGGAGGTTCCCCATGGGTCGACCGGGTTGCCACCAGCCACTCTACTATTCGGGAGGCCAATCAAGGGTCCCTTAGAAGCCTTATTGAGATGTTGGACAGAGGAGGAAACTTCTGAAGAAGCTGTATCCTCTTATAAATACGTCGAAGAGTTAAAGAAAAAACTCCAGACGGGTTGGGCTTTGGCAGCTCAGAATCTGAGGGCGGCCAGGAAGAGACACGCGGCCTACTACAATAGAAGGACGAAAGATAGGTCTCTTAAGGTGGGGGATCGGGTTCTGTTGTTACTTCCAGTAGGTTCCAATAAACTCGAGATTGGTTGGCAGGGGCCTTTCCCGGTGGAAAGGGTTGTGTCCCGCACCAACTATGCTATCCGGATCAGGGGGAAATCTAAAATCTTCCACATTAACCTCCTCAAAAAATATGAGGAACGATCCGATGGTACTTCTCTCCCACTCATGACTATGGCGGTCGCGATGGAAACTGAATCGGGCGAAGACGCGGATCGGGGTTATCCATTACACCCTGGGGAAACCTATAGGGATGTACATATAAATCCTGATCTGTCGGCTGAAGAAACAGACCGTGTCATCCGGTTGTTAGAGTCCCATCAGCAAATTCTTACCGATCGGCCAGGGCGGACAGGGTTGGTCGAGTTTGATATGACTCTGACTACCCAAGACCCAGTTCGCCAGAAAATATATCCAGTACCCTTTTCGAAAGAGAAGGCCCTGGAAACTGAAATCCAGAAGCTTCTGGACGATGACATCATCACTCCTTCGACTTCTCCTTATAATGCCGGGGTTGTCTTGTTGAGGAAGCCAAGCGGGGAGCACCGCTTATGTATTGATTACAGGCATTTAAACAGTTGTACGACATTCCAAGTTGAGCCGTTACCAAACACAAATCAACTGTTTGCCAGATTAAATAGGGCAAAGTACTTCTCAAAAATTGATTTAAGCCGGGGATATTATCAGATCCCTGTGAAGCATGAGGTTCGGCCTATGCTCGCTTTCAGTACTCCGAGCGGCCATTACGAATTTAAGGTGATGCCTTTTGGGCTGAGCAATGCGCCCAGTGTGTTCACACGCATGATGAGAAAGTTATTAGACCCTTTAAGGGATCCTTCTGTTGTCTCGTTTATGGATGATATTCTCATCGCGTCTGACAATATGAAAGATCACCTGAAATCCTTGGAAAAGATCTTCATAAGATTGAAAGAGGAGGGGTTAACCGCCCGTCCAGCCAAATGCATGATTGGCTATCAATCCTTGGAATTTCTGGGACACACTATTACCCCAGGGGGACTGGTACCGGAAGAAAAGAATATTGAGAAGGGTCCGTCTCGCACCCCGTCCTAAGTCCAAAAAAGATGTTAGGTCTTTCTTGTCTTTGTGTGGGTTTTACCAGAAATTTATTCCGAGGTTCAACGAAATTGCGGCGCCGTTAACTGAGACTTTGAAGAAAGGATCACCAGATCTTATAGTCTGGACCCCGAGCTGTGAAGAAGCTTATGGGAAGCTGAAACAGGCTTTGGTGGATAGGCCAGTCCTGCAACTCCCAAATTTGGAGAAAACGTTTGTTCTGAGAACCGACGCGAGTAACATAGGGATTGGGGCAACTCTGTTGCAGGAAGGGCGAGATAATCCTTCGGTGCTGTGTCCGGTGGCATATGCCAGTCGAAAACTGTTACCCGCCGAACGGAATTACTCCACCGTCGAACGGGAATGTCTAGCTCTAGTGTGGGCGGTACAGAAATTTCAACCTTATCTGTATGGAGTCCAGTTTAAAGTACAATCCGACCATCAACCTCTGACGTTCTTGGCAACTTCTAAGAAATTGAACGCGAGGTTAATGAGATGGTCATTGCTCCTACAACCGTATCAGTTCACGGTCGAATACATCCCCGGAAGGGAGAATGTGGGAGCAGATTTCCTATCACGGCATCCTATGGTTGAATGTGAGGGTAGGGTCATTCGAACAGAACCACTGACAGTAGAAAGTCGTCGGGTTCGACTTTCTTAAGAGGGGGCCTATGTAGCGAAACGCCAGTGGGCCATGTCCTTATGTATTCTGTTATTCTTGGTAAACAAGGGGAACCGGCTTTCGGAAGCTCTCAGTTCTTTATTCGCTCAATTCTCCATGAAAGATGGTTCTTTGGGTTATCTTCATACCACAATCTTTACATGGAGCGAGTATATATTTGTCTTTCCTTTCGGGTAGTCCCGAAGGCGCGCCTTGCGTCAAATGTGCACTGGTGCGGCTACTGGTCAATTGATGGCCGGGCAAACAAGTACCGTTTGCAAGTTGCAACTTGTCAAAGTTAATTAAAGATAACGACAGAAGTGCAACTACTACTAAGACATTTTTAAAGGTAAACTTGGGTTGTGGGTGGTCCAGACAGACCTGGACTTATAATGTATTTTGTCTCAAAGGGGAAGATGAATTGGCGAAAAGCCAATCATAACCAATGAAGAGTTGGTTGACCGTTGGCAATCTAAATGGGCGTCTTGTTCTTGGCATAGCCGGGGAAGTGAAACGGAACAATATATCTCCCCAGAGGATTTCATTTGTTCTTGGCGTCAGATGAGCTGTTGCTATCTTTCTATCTACGGCTTGAATTGGGCATCTGGTCATCTTTCTGTGGAATATCATCATTGGATAGCTATAGTAATCTATGATCTATCTTCTTGAGCCAGAAGAGGCTAGTCACAGGACTATCTCTTTCGTCTGTCACTCGATAGGATGATGTCGGGAAGATAATGGACTTCTCTATCTCATTGAGAGAACCTGCATTCCTCTAAATCTATGTGTTCTGTGAGGCACTACCGGTACCTTGCGGCGACAGCTCAGACAAGAGCAGCGGCCGGGAGGGGTAGTATCTTCTTTCCTAGTCTTGCGGGGAATGGGGAACTACACTGCGTGCCATACAACCCCAATACTATACTATTAGTTAAGGGGGAGAAACACAAAGCTTACTCGGCGCACCACACCACAAGATCTTGCGGGTGAGAAAGGCATGATTTGCAAGTGAGAGGGAAGCATGGAAATGATTGTGCCAAATCATAATAAAGGCTTGGTATGAATGTGGAGAGTGTGTCGTGTGGGCAAAAAGACAACAGGACTTCGTCCAGCTGGAGGTCTCCTCAAGCCCGGACGTGGTCAATCCAGGGGCCACCTGACAGGTCAGGCCCAGTCATTCAGGTATTAATAATAGTGTATTTGTGTGATACATGAGTCAGCCCAGTCGCTCAGGTTTTGTTTGTCATCTCCAGGGTCCTCTTCTATGAGAAGTGAATATGTCTTCTAACGGACATTATCACCAGTGCTTCTAGGCTAACGCCAATATGTCCGACGAGGCCAACTCAGGGTTTGGTGTGTTTAACTCTGAAACGGAGACAAGGTGCAGGTCTTGAGGCAAGGACATTTTGCATGACTGGTGCATTGCCGGTTTTTTTCAACAATATACGCCTGAGAGCAGTTGTTGTCTGGAGGGAGCCTAAGAGTGATTTTCTTGCATACTCATTTTATACCAGACATTAAAAGGCACCCATCCATTATCCCTCCACGAACACCTCACCGTATCTGCAACCGTAAAGCTTTTCATAGGTCAGTGAAGACCTGGTGCCGAATTAATTCATGTGGCAATGAACAGAAGTCCTCAACACACCAGTCGCTTGGATTCTACAAAAGCCTGTGGAATCTACAACCAGTTGCTGGAGAAGGAAGGAGATTCTGACATCTTTGGTGAGATATATCTGGACAGATCAGACAGTATCTGAAGCTGGATCTGTGACTGTGGTGACTGGAGGCTCTGTGTCAAAACTTTACCAGTGTAGTGTCTGTGTAGATCTATCTGTTTATCTGCCTTTATGTGTTCCTGTGCTGTTCTTGATTAGGTTAATAAAATTACTTCCAAGTTGTTCTGACGACTGCCATGTTATTTATGTGTCAGCCAGAAGAACACTGCAGGAAATAGGTCCCTAGGTCGAAAGGAAGCGTGACAGTGAGTCCAGGGAAAACGGAGGAGGGTTGGCAGGTAAAGACCTATTCCAGCCAGGGCTATAGAAGATTAATTAAACATTGTGACCGGGCTATTTGGGACCCTCCACGTAGCTTGTTACACTTGGGCTTATCATCATCATCAAGTGTCATGTCGATAAGCCTGGGCAGTCATGTTTCGCAGTCTCACATGATCACCAGAGTCGTGGATCAGCTCTGGTTTGGTCTCGGTTATGCCATGTGGCCAAGTTATCCAGATGTTTACCTCTGATCATTCCCCTTGTTTTTCTCCCTCAGTTTTGCCAGTTGTCACCAAATTTTCCAATTAATTTCTTCTTATAACGTTCCCAAAAATCTTTACTGTCTACGTCTAATTTCTCTAATCAATTGGAGGTTTTCATTTGCTGTTTGTAGTACTTTGTTCATTGGTTTTTCTGTCTGCCCATGATATGCTTTGCATTTTCACAAGAAACCACATTTCCACTGCCATTAGATGTTTTCTAGCTTCTCATTGCCCACCTTTCACATAAATACACAAGTACAGGTTCTCTGTAACGCTTCAAACTATTTTTGTTTTGTTTTCGTTAATTGACATCTTTTTGTTGTCAGCATTTGTTCCATCTCGCAAAAGGCAACTTGGGCTTATCAGCCTGTCCGTTAAATCTGTTTGTGTGTTTCGTCTTCTCCTGAGATCAATCTTTGCTATACTTGGTGCGTAGCGTCCATTGTTGTGCGTAGATGTCCTCTTTCTAGTCCCGTGCCACTTGGGCCAACATCTTCCGACATTGACGGTTGAGGTTTCATTTCTGGATTCCTCCTTTGAATTTAAACGTGGTCTTGTGAGCTCGTCTGTCTACATCTTCTGCCGGACTTTGTTGGTTTTTCTGTCTGCCCATGATATGCTTTGCATTTTCACAAGAAACCACATTTCCACTGCCATTAGATGTTTTCTAGCTTCTCATTGCCCACCTTTCACATAAATACACAAGTACAGGTTCTCTGTAACGCTTCAAACTATTTTTGTTTTGTTTTCGTTAATTGACATCTTTTTGTTGTCAGCATTTGTTCCATCTCGCAAAAGGCAACTTGGGCTTATCAGCCTGTCCGTTAAATCTGTTTGTGTGTTTCGTCTTCTCCTGAGATCAATCTTTGCTATACTTGGTGCGTAGCGTCCATTGTTGTGCGTAGATGTCCTCTTTCTAGTCCCGTGCCACTTGGGCCAACATCTTCCGACATTGACGGTTGAGGTTTCATTTCTGGATTCCTCCTTTGAATTTAAACGTGGTCTTGTGAGCTCGTCTGTCTACATCTTCTGCCGGACTTTGTTGCCCTAGCCTTTGTTCTGACAAGAACTTCCACAAGGCTGTGGTGATTTGGCGTTCGGTGTGTCCTTCGCGTTAATAGATTTCCTTCCACGGTTTATGAGCTTTATCAGCCCAAGTTTAGTGAGTTGTTTGGCCATGTTTGGAAACGTATTTCGGATATCTAATTAATGTTAAAGTATTGATTGATATTGATAGTGATAATAGAAACGGGTAGGATGCATAACGATGTTTGAGATGGGATTGCAAGTGTTAGATGTCACTAACTGTTTTAGAACAACGGAAAGGACAGAGTGTTTCAGAAATAATGGATAAAAGTGGGTGTCAAAGGGTATTCTAGAAATCATTGATAGTTCTAAATACCAAAGTAGTTTCTAGAAATCATGGATAGAAGTAAATGTCAAAGGATGTTCTAGAAATCATTAAAAGTTTTAGATTCCAAAGAATACTCTAGAAATCATGAATAGTTCTAGGTGCGAAAGAATGTTCTATAAATCATGTATAGAAGTAGATGCCTAAGGATGTTCTAGAAACCAATGTGTTCTAGATGTCGAAGTATGTTCTAGATTTCATGAACGTAACTGGATGCCAAAGAATTTACTAGACATCACATACACAAGTAAATATCACAGGTTGCACTGGAAACCACAGACAGGTCTAGATTCCGCGGAATGTTGAAGAGAAGACTAGTTGTTGATGAAGATGTTCCCGAGATGATAGAAAGCGGAATGTTGAAGAGAAGACAAGTTGTTGATGAAGATGTTCCCGAGATGACAGAAAGGTCTAGATTCCATAGAATGTACCATAAACCACGGAGTGACTAGAAGAAGCTTCATGTTCCAGAAATTAAAGAATGGGCTGGATTCCATGAAATGTTCTAGAAACCGACAGAAAGACTAGACACCTGAAGACAGCTGGACACGTCTAACACGTGATCTCTGCGTGTACGTCTTATATAGGTCCGAAAGTAGATGTCCATTGGGGGTTTGGGGCCAAAAGGGTCGGGGCACCACAGGAGCGCCAAAACAGCAGCCCCCTAGGGACCCAACCCCCGGGGCCCCACCCATATGTTAAGCATCAGCTTCATACATACTTAACATATACTTAGCTGATGCTTAACATAGGCTTAGCTAATACTTAACATATGCTTAGCTGATGCTTAACATATAGGTGGGACCCCGGGGGTTGGGTCCCTAGGGGGCTATTGTTTTGGCGCTCCTGTGGTGCCCCGACCCTTTTGGCCCCAAACCCCCAATGGACATCTACTCCGAATAATAACACAAAATATCACCGAGAAGCTGGACACATGACACACACACACACACACGCGCGCGCACACACACACACACACACACACACACACGCACGCACGCATGCACACACACACAAATAACCTGTGCCTGTATGTGTTCTTTCATTTGTGGAGTTTGTTGGTCAAACTGTGTGTGTCTATTCGGCTCTCGTAACAATTCGGCAGCTGTAAACAGACAGGCAGGCAGGGAGGCAGGCAGGCAGAAAGAAAGAAAGAAAGAAAGATTTCTTGCAGAAGTAAACAACGTGTTAGAACAAAGAGAAATAAACTCCTCACGTGGGCAGAATTAGTATCGATTACCTGCCCATTACAGCCTGTTTACTAAAAGATTAAATGGCTGTTTGCTTTCAGTCCTGGCATCTTTGATTGCGGCAGCAATAATTAAGTTCAGAAGGAACGCCGTTGGCCTGGTACAGTTAATATGGGGGTATCTGTAACTTGTTTTCCTGATAGTTGTTTGATAAAATCAAATCAATGGCCGTCTTCTCATCGGAAGGTGTCTGCAATTGAAAGTCATCATTTGTTTGCATCTCATCAAGATGACCTTATTAATGTTTTGTTGGTTCCATATATTGATGTTATCTTCATCTTGAAATCATTGTCAGTCATTTCCCGTCCATAAACTGACATTATCTTCTTTAAACATTTATCAGCATATATCCGTCCTAATATTGAAGGTATCTTCTTCTTTAAACCGTTATCAGCTTTTTTTTTGTCCCGATCCATCTTGTATTCCTGAGGTTTAGTTAGTTTAGTCGACGGATCAACATCACGGCACACGGGTGTAACCTATAAGTGCTCCGTTCTACTCCTAAATCAAGTCCTGGAATCTCAGCTCAGTGCACGAACTCCGTAGCACCGGCGAGGATCCTGAAATACTTTGGGTAGATTTTTAACTCGAAATTTTGCCCGGACAGCGCCGTTAGGCTATTCTTTTTTTGATATCCAACTGCCAAGGGATGTTTTACCCTTGGGAACAATACACACGGGCGTCCGATCGCAATACCCAGAGACCAAGGGAAATTTTATTTACTAGAAGTCCACATGAACAAATCCTGGCCCTCACAGGAGCTTGAACCCGGGACCTCCAGCACTCGAGACGGTCAGCATAGCTAGAGACCACGCAGATTCCCCCCCCCCCCCCCCCCCCCCCCCCCCCCCGCCCCTTGTGTTTTAGTGCGGTTCGGATTCTACTTCCCGTTTTCGCTGATTCCCTGATTGCATCTTTGTTTTTTTCTCAGAAGAGTTGCCAGCATGCCAACCTCTGTTCGATCTAGCAAGTTTACACCAGGGAATTGTGTATAATAAAATCTGGCATGTACTGTTCGCTCTAGCAATTTTCCGCTAGGGATTTATGTGTGATGGAATCTCCATTGCCACCGTTCACTCTAACATGTGTTCACCATTGACTTCTGTGTAATAGAATCTTCATTGCCACTGTTCACTCTAACATGTGTTCACCATTGAGTTATGTGTGATAGAATCTTGACTGCAACCTTTTCACTCTGACATGTGTTCACCATTGACGTCTGAGTGATAGAATATTGATTGCCACTGTTCACTGTAACGTGTGTTCACCATTGAGTTCTGTGCGATAGAATCTTTACTGCCACTGTTCAATCTAACATATGTTTACCATTGACGTCTGTGTGATAGAATCTTGACTGCCACTGTTCACTCTAACGTGTGTTCGCTTTTGAGTTCTGTGTGATATAATCTCTAGTGCCACCATTCGCTCCAGGGGAGTCACTAGGGGGGTGCGGGGGGTGCGGGGGGTGCGGGCCGCACCGGGTGACACCATCAAGGGGTGACACCAAAATAAAAAAATTGCAAATTTGACAAAGCAGACATAGCAAAATAACAAAAATTTAACTTTGTCCGAGTTTGTCGAAGTTCTTTATTTATGTTTTACCTGAAGTATTGAAGTTATATTGTTCAATTTGTTTTCTTTCTTATGTCCTTATTAACTTTTTGACTTATTTTACAAACATTACTATATGCGATTATATATGGTACAGGAACACTCGGAAGAAGACCATGGTGAAAGTCTAGAGGGGTGACACCAAGAGTTTACCGCACTGGGTGACACCAACCCCAGTGACGCCACTGATTCGCTCTAGCATGTTTTAATTAAAGAAATATGTCAGATAGAATGTTGCCTGCTGCTGTTCGCTCTAGCATGTTGTCGCCAGGGAATTCTTTGAGCTAGCTCTTCACTGATACTGTTCACTCTAGCATGTTTCCTTCGGGGATATCCGTGTGACAAAATATTGACTGCCACTTTTCGCTCTAGCATGTTTGAACCAGGCAATTCTGTGTCATAGAGTCTTGACTGTCACTTTTCGCTCTGGCACGATTTCACCAGGGACTTATGTGTGACAGAATATATATATATATATATATATATTTTTTTGCACATGTGAGTCTTAATCAGGGCGGCAGTCTCCTCTCATGGATCATACAAGGAGTATCTCAACACAGCCCATGTACCCCGCAGCAACTGCGAAGTTCTAAATGTATAAACCATAGTGTCACATGTAATGGGTAGGTTGTGTTATTTTAAAGGGCAGCTGCCTAAAAGGCCTCATCTGCTGATGTCTACCCGCAGATGGTTGCCTTACGTACGCGACGTGCTATCCAAGTTTTTTGCCCTTGTCCTAGAGGGTTAGGCGTCAGATCCACTACCCTGGGATCAAGGGGGATGGGTGGTTGAGCGTCATTTTCTGACTGTGTATACACCAACACAGACCATACCGTGAGTCTAGCCAGACCTACTCCAGCTAGGACGCACGTCAGACCCACACCCACTCCATTCCCAATGTGTATGTAGCAGCCACTCCTTCCTATTATTCCTGGGAAGTCTTTGTTAGTCCGTTTGTATGTAAACCCACTCTATCATTTTAACTCTTTTCTGTCATTGTCTGTTGTGTCACTGCCATGCTATACTCGAGGCGTCTGTAGAGCCCCTGTGGTTTTGATCTGATGTATACGCGCTTACTTGGTTATGAACGCGGCTGTTTATTTAGTGTGCAGATCTGATGTCTAGGGATCTTAGTTGATACTTTCATCATCATCCAGTCACCACCGTGGTTACTTCTCCACACATTACTTTGCTGGTCGTTAGACTGTCATTCCACACAGAGTGCGCCAACTTACTGTTAAACACATCACCTCTCTCCGGTAGAAATATAACTCAAACTCAGATGTAGATTTTATGTTACTATATTCATCCTGACACTGTAACATGGACATATCATATACTCCATCATCTATTCCATATTACGATAACACCACCTTGTTACACAAACATAATAAAAGGCGGCGTGGGATAAGCCGTGCCTATCTTCTAGAAGTGGTGCGTCCACGACCACAGCCACAACTTGAATCCCTTTGTTCGGATTCGCTTCCCGTGAGCTGCGAAGCGAGTCCCAGCGTTTTCACGCTGCGTGAAAAGTATCCACTTTTGCGTGAAAAGTATCCACTTTTCACTATCCAGGTGTCCAGTTTCTGAACACTGCCATAACCTCTAACCTCATCTAACTTGGGTTACGGCATAACTAGCCCATGTCCTTATCAGGACCTTGGCACTCACACACCCATTATATCATATTCATCACTTTAATGCCTTTATGTCATTGTCTGTTGTAACACACTCATTTTGTCATATTTATCACTTGAACATTTTCTGCCATTGTCTGTTGTGTTACACACCCATTCTGTCATATGTATCACTTTAAAACTTTCTGTCATTGTCTGTTGAGTAACACATACATTCTATCACATTTATCGCTTGAACACCTTTCTGTAAAATTTAGTTGTGTCACACACCCATTCTATCAAATTTATCACGTGATCATCTTTCTATCAGATCTAGTTGTGTCACACACCCATTCTATCATATTTACCACTTAAACACCTTTCTGTTAGTGCCATTTAGGCAGCCGCGGCGGTGGTTTAGCAGTAGTGTCGCGGTGGTGTAGCGGTGGTGTGTTGTAATGTATGTTGTTTGTCCATCAAGAATGTTGATGACCATTCATTTCATCCAGTGGGGTTGAAGGTGTGGAGCCGTGGGTTCTAAGATGGCTGATAAGGCCTATTTTGGCTCGAAATGTTCTTTGACAATGTGGGCAAAGAATGCTTGACGTCTCTGGAGGAGGATTTCCTGCAGTGGTTTTTCTGTCCTGCCTTTTCTTCACAGCTCTTGCAGTCCTGGTTGCCTCACATATGACTGCACCTTTGCCCAATGATGCACGCCACGAATTTCGGTCTCTGGCTGCAGCCTCCCAGGTGTCATGATGAATTCCAAAAGCATTCAGTGAAATTTTCAGAGTGTCTTTAAAACGTTTCCTCTGGCCACCTTGGGAGCGTTTACCACAACGCAGTTCGCTGTAAAAAATTCGTTTAGGGAGCCTGTGATCTGGCATGCGAGTCAAGTGACCAGCCCAGCGAATCTGATTCTTCATCAGTAGAGTGTGGATACTGGGTATGGATGCTCTTTCTAGGACTTCAGTGTCTGGAATTTTGTCTTGCCATTTAATCTTCAGTAGCTTCCTTAGGCAGACTGTGTGGAAGTGGTTTAATTTCCTAGCGTGTCGCTGATAAACAGTCCAGGTTTCACAAGCATATAGCAGTGTGGATAATACAACTGCTTTGTAGACTTTTAGCTTTGTTTGCAGGCTTATTCCAGTTCTGGCCCTATACGTTCTTGTACAGTCTGCCAAAGGCCGCACTGGCCTTGGAGATTCTTGCATTCACTTCGTCATCAATTGTGGCAGCTTGTGACACAGTGCTGCCAAGATAGGTGAATTTGTCCACAACACTTAGTCTATGATCATTCACTTTGATATTCGGCACAGTGTGATTATTCCCTGGAGCTGGCTGGTACATAACTACAGTCTTCTCCAAGTTGATATTGAGCCCAAAGTTGGCACAAGCATGTGAGAAAGCTGAAACATTATGTTGCATGTCCGCCTCTGAGTTGGCGTATAGAGCGCAATCATCAGCAAACAGGAGCTCTCTGACGGTGCCGCTGTTAATTTTGGTTTTAGCTTTCAGCCTTCTGAGATTGAATAACTTTCCATCCATACGGTAGTTGATGTCTATTCCAATGTCGTCGTTCTCGAAGGCATTCATCAACATGGCTGAAAACATGAGGCTGAACAGTGTTGGTGCTAGGACACATCCTTGCTTCACTCCATTGGTGACAGGAAAGGGTTCAGACAGTTCACCATTTTCCTGTACTCTTGCCTGCATGCCGTCATGAAATAGCCGCACTATTTGGACAAACTTTCGTGGACAGCCATATTTTGCCATAATCTTCCACAGTCCTTCTCTGCTGACTGTATCAAAAGCCTTGGTAAGGTCAATGAAAGTGGAGAACATTTCGCAGTTCTGTTCCTGACATTTCTCTTGCAGCTGCCTTGCAGCGAAAATCATGTCAACAGTTCCACGTTCTTTTCTGAAGCCACATTGACTCTCAGGAAGAAGACCTTGATCGAGATGGGCTGTGAGGCGATTGAGAAGAATTCTGGCGAGTATCTTCCCTGCAATTGAAAGCAAGGAGATGCCTCGGTGGTTGTCACAGGATTGGCGGTTTCCTTTACGTTTGTAAAGGTGGACTATTGACGCGTCCTTAAAATCTTGTGGCATGGTCTCGTTCATCCATATGTTTGTGAAGACTTGGTGAAGCTGCTCTGTTAGGACGGCCCACCTGCCTTGTATATCTCTGCTGGGATGGAGTCAGGACCAGGTGCCTTGCCGCTGGAGAGTTGCTGGATGGCTTTGTTTATTTCCACTATGGTTGGCAGGTCATCAAGAGTCTCATTGGTGGGAACTTGAGGAAGGCAGTTGATGGTTTCATCATCGAAGAAGGAAGTTGCATTTAAGATTTTGCTGAAATGCTCTGCCCAGCGTTGGAGGATTTCTTTCTTATCGGTGACCAATGTTCCCCCATCTGCACTGAGGAGGGGAACTATGCCTGGTGATGAAGGACCATAGACCGCTTTCAGTGAGTCGTAGAAGTTTTTCATATCATGTCTGTCAGCAAAGCCCTGAATTTCATCATGCTCTAGCCAGGAGTCCCGCATGTGCCGAAGTTTCTGCTGCACTACTCTCTGAATGTTCTTGAAAGCATCTTTTTTTGATGTTGACTTTGGGTCATTCAAATGTGCCTTGAGGAGAAGATGTTTCTCGGCCAGCAATTGGTTGATGTCTTCGGAATTTTCATCAAACCAGTCTTTATGCTTTCGGGGGGCTGGACCCAGGATTTCCATAGCAGTGTTGTAAATTGTGTCCTTTAGGGCTCTCCATTCTGTTTCTGTATCCTGTTTAGCTTCAGCATTGGGCTTGAGGCGGTCTTCCAGCATATTTTCAAACGACTGCTGCATTTTCTTGCTGTTTAGGCGGGTGACATTTAGCTTTGTTTGCATTTTCGCCCCTTGAGGACGCCGTGGTGGCCTGATGTGGATGTTCATTTTCGAGACAATGAGACGATGGTCTGTCCAACATTCGGCACCACACATGGATTTTGTCACTCGAACGTCTTGTCTGTCACTCCTCCTGACGATGACATAGTCAATGAGGTGCCAGTGTTTCGAGCGAGGGTGCATCCACGATGTCCTATTTCTCATGGGGAGACGGAAAATTGTGTTCGTAATCAGGAGATCATGTTCGGCACATGTCTGAAGGATGCGGAGTCCATTGCTGTTACAATTTCCGACTCCATGCTTTCCAATAATGCCACTCCAAGAGGTGGTGTCCGTGCCTACTCTGGCATTGAAATCCCCAAGGAGTATAAGTTTGTCTCCTTTGGGAACAGATGTTAATACATTGTGCAGGTCCTCATAGAACTTGTTCTTGACATCATCTTCGTTGGTCATAGTTGGTGCGTAGACACTCACAATGGTTGCGTGCTTCCTTCCATTCAGCAGAGGCAACTTCATGGTCATGAGCCTGTCGTTTATAGCCTTTGGAAATCCAGCTAATTTGCCGACCAGGGCCGACTTAATGGCAAATCCCACACCGGATTGGCGTCTTTCCTCGCTTTTCCTTCCACTCCAGAAAAATGTGTAGCCGGCACCAATTTCACAGATGTGGCCTTCTTCTGCAAGTCGTGTCTCGCTCAAGGCTGCAATGTCGATGTTGTACCTGCCCAGCTCTCTCCCAATCAGTGCTGTTCGTCTCTCTGGACCCGACGCGCCGTCTCTGTCGAGTAGGGTGCGTACATTCCAAGTTCCAATTGTTAAGGGAATATGGTTTACTCTTTTAGCTTTGCTTGTTTTATCTTTCTTTGTATGTCGACCGCAGTTAGGGTACCCACCAACCGCGGCTAGCTGGTTAGGAAGTGATGAAGCAGACAATGTTTAGGGCACCTTTTCTAGCCCCTTCCTATGCTATGGAGGTGAGCAGTGTGTTCCTATAGAGGGCTGCTCAGTCGCTCAGGGGGCTGCCGAATCCCACTGCTGCTCCGGTCAGTAGAAGACGACCATATGGCCTGAGCCGCCTGTGTGCAGGTCTGCGACTACGGCTGCCAGCGTACCCACGCCTGCCGCTTTGCCGCTCGCCCATCGCCACAGGGCTTGAAGGTGATATGTGACGTTGGATGAAAGAATGACTTGCGCGATGACTTGGATTAAAGTGAGGAAGAGTTGCGCAATTCGTCGACCTCACTCTCTCGCCTGAGTCCATCTGAGTCCAGTGGCAAGACAAGTCGAGACGATTGGAGACGAATACAGGTGCAGTGGATGACCAGGGCGCTCTACGTGCCTTGCCGTGCTCATTACGTTCCACAACGCTTTGCAGGTAAACGCCGTCTTGCCCGTTGAATCAAGCGGTGGTGTAGCGGTGGTGTAGCGGTAGTGTAGCGATGGCATAGCGGTGGTGTAGCGGTGGCGTAGCGGTGATGTCGCAGTAGTGTAGCGGTGGTGTAGCGGTGATGTAGCGGTGATGTCGCAGTAGTGAAGCGGTGGTGTAACGGTGATGTCGCAGTAGTGTAGCGGTGGTGTAGCGATGGTGTAGCAGTGATGTCGCAGTAGTGTAGCGGTGGTGTAGCGGTGATGTCGCAATAGTGTAGCGGTGGTGTAGCGATGGTGTAGCAGTGATGTCGCAGTAGTGTAGCGGTGATGTAGCGATGGTGTAGCAGTGATGTCGCAGTAGTGTAACGGTGGTGTAGCGGTGGTGTTGCCGCGGTGTAGCGGTGGTTTAGCAGTAGTGTCGCGATGGTGTAGCGGTGGTGTAGCGGTGGTGTAGTGGTGGTGTAGCGGTAGTGTAGCGATGGCATAGCGGTGGTGTAGTGGTGGTGTAGCGGTGGTGTAGCGGTAGTGTAGCGGTGGCATAGCGGTGATGTAGAGGTGATGTCGTAGTAGTGAAGCGGTGGTGTAGCGGTGATGTCGCAGTAGTGTAGCAGGTGGTGTAGCGGTGATGTCGCAGTAGTGTAGCGGTGGTGTAGCGGTGATGTCGCAGTAGTGTAGCGGTGATGTAGTCGTAGTGTAGCGGTACTGTAGAGGCTACACACTCTCCTGTCATCCTGCTAGTCATGCGTTTGAATCCTCCTCTCTTGGGAAGTAAAAGAGGCTGGTGTGACACTGACCACATCAGACACCTAGTGGCGGTCGGTCTACATAAATATGGACTCAGCATCACGTACCCGATTCGCCTTAAAGCGTGTATCATGGCCACTGACTGACGTGTTCGTCAGTGTCAGTGGTGCTATAAACCCACTCTGTCATATGAATCTCTTCAACTCTTTCCTGTTAATATCAGTTGTGTTTATAATCCCACGCTTTTATGTTTATCACTTTAACTCTCTCTTGTCAATGCCAGTTAAATGTATAATCCCACTCTGTCATTTTTATCACGTTCACTCTTTCCTGTCAACGTCAGTTGTATTTATAATCCCAATCAGTCATATTTATCACTTTAACTCTATCCTGTCAATGTCAGTTGTATTTATAATCCCACTCTGTCATATTTGTCACTTTAACTTTGTCAGTTGTATTCATAATTCCACTCTGTCATAGTTATCACTTTAACCCTTTCCTGTAGATAGTATTTGTATTTATAATCATATTCGGTCATATTTATAACTTGAAGTCTTTTTTTAAATGATGTATTGTGTTAAATCCACTCTGTCATATTTCACCTTAGCTCTTTTTTATGTCATTATCAGTTGTATTTATAATCCTACTCTGCCATATTTATAAATTCCACTCTCTTTTTATGAACTTGTATGATAACTCCACGCTCTCATATTTATCACTTAAGCTCTTTTGTTTTTACAATGTAGTTGTGTCATAATTCAACTCTGTTATGTTTACCACTGTAAAGCGTGCATTTCATTGTACATGCCTACACATGCGTTAGGTAAAAAATGAGTGCTCTATGGAAAACAAATATGTACGTGATCACACCACCGAGACAACATGTGACCAGACATTCACAACATACAGCTCACACACAAATCTTGAATTCTTCAAATGTTGCCGCTCTCTGGCAATCGCGCCTCAGTTGACAGAAAACTTCAGCAGAAGCCAGCAAATGGTTAAAAACACCGCCATAACGAATTTTATCATCATTATTACGACTTGAGACATTTTGCAAATTCCAGAAGTGAATGTCATCAGAAACAATTACCAGAAATTAAACAAAAAAAGTAATCATTATTGGAAACATTAACGGTGATGAAATGTCTTGTCTGTAATGGCAGTACTCACGTTAAGACGATGAAATGTAAATATAGAACAAGGGATAATAATTCACTGTATTTACAGAGCTGAATATTTCACGACGTCTCAACGCAGAGATTTGGTTTTTGATAGTGTTCATTGGCTGATAAGGCGGGGATCCCAAACTGTCAAAAGACATCTTTGTCGAGTATCAGACGGTCACAAGTTGATACAAATGTCCGGAACCTGTCCATGGGTTCAGACATCATTTCGCTTCTTTTGTTTTTTTAAGACTCAGATGAAAAGGAATTAAATAAAGACAAGGGAACGCATTTACAAGTTATTTGAATATCCATTACATGGCCACGCAGTCAACCCCAACGTTTATTGGCAGTTTGTGATTTTCTATGCAATTATATGTTCAGTAGTTTGCCTTTGTTTTCTGAACCGCCGACGCTAATACCATTGTGAAAAATAACGCAAAGCAATCTGCTCCCACACCGCCTGCGGTAAACTTCGAACCCGGTATATCGGGCTTGGGAAACTACCCCCAGACCACAGAACACAGAGGATACATTATGTACACGTGAAGGTGTCCCCATAGCAGATAGGATACATTATGTACACGTTAAGATGTCTCCATAGCAGATAGGATACATTATGTACACGGAAAGGTATTCCTATAGCAGATAGGATACATTGTGTACACGCGAAGGTGTTCCTATAGCAGATAGGATACATTGTGTACACGTGAAGGTGTCCCTATAGCAGATAGGATACATTGTGTACACGTGAAGGTGTCCCTATAGCAGATAGGATACATTGTGTACACGCGAAGGTGTTCCTATAGAAGATAGGATACATTGTGTACACGCGAAGGTGTTCCTATAGCAGATAGGATACATTAAGTACACGTTAAGATGTCCCCATGGCAGATAGGATACATTGTGTACACGTGAAGGTGTTCCTACAGCAGATAGGATACATTATGTACACGTGAAGGTGTTCCTATAGCAGATAGGATACAATATGTACACGCGAAGGTGTTCCTATAGCAGATAAGATACATTATGTACACGTGAAGGTGTTCCTATAGCAGATAGGATACAATATGTACACGTGAAGGTGTTCCTATAGCAGATAGGATACATTATGTACACGTGAAGGTGTTCCTATAGCAGATAGGATACAATATATACACGCGAAGGTGTTCCCATAGCAGATACAGCCTTGGTATGTGGCGTGTTAGGCCTTCACGCATTCTATACAACGACATATGAGGTGGGGTGATCAGTCCCCTTCCTCCTCGCCTTATATGAGGCACTTCTATGAGGCTGGTTAGACTAAAGAGCCTCGCTGCTCGGGACAAATAATCCTGCGTCTGCTGTGGATTGTACACAGAGCTGATCCACGACTCTGGTGATCGCGTGAGATGCCGAAACATGACCGCTGTTGCTTTGCGGAATGGCACATGCTAGTGATGAATTGGTGTAAATGTTTTTCAAAGTATTTGAAATTATGAAATTATGTATAACACACAGACGTGTTTTGAGAACAACGGTTTGGAGATAATTCTCCCAGAGGCCAGAGAATGCCAAACATAATTATCCGTTGATGTCTGGCGTGGAATGTCTGTCATAGCCAAGATGTTTCTAATTATGACGTTCTTTGATGTGAGTAAGGTAGATATACAGGTAATCCCGCACACAAAACTGCCACAGGGTGGGCAAGTATCACGAGTTCATATACAAGTGTTATAACATTAGATGGTGAGGTGACAAACTCTTTCCTCTTACCATTCAATATAGCACCAAACAGACTACTGTCAGCCCAGGATGTCCCATGAGACCACTGTCAGCCCAGGATGTCCCACTAAATTACTGTCAGCCCAGGATGTCCCACTAAACTACTGTCAGGCCAGGATGTCCCACTAAACTACTGTCAGCCCAGGATGTCCTACTAAATTACTGTCAGCCCAGGATGTCCCACTAAACTACTGTAAGGCCAGGATGTCCCACTAGACTACTTTGAGCCCAAAATGTCCCACTAGACTACTGTCAGCCCAGGATGTCCCACTGAACTTCTGTCAGCCCAGGATGTCCCCCTAAACTACTGTCAGCCCAGGATGTCCCACTAAACTACTGTCGCCCAGGATGTCTGTGATATATTGTATTTTCACAAACGTAACATCGCGTCAATTATTTCCAGGACGACAAAATCAGAGTTCACAACCAAAAATACTAAGTTTGTTTCATATTACTACAATCCCATATTTTACAAGGACGGACTCATGGTCCACGTGAAAGTAAAAACACGAAACGGAGAAAGCTGAGATATAAACAGCTACAATCGATTGCCGGCCTCATTGTACCAACGAAACAGCGACTGGTCACAAACGAAGATGTGCCTGCAGAATGGTAGCTTCTTAACTCGCCAGACTAAGTGAGAAAATTGTCTAAAGAGAAGAAGGTCCATACATCCAGCAGCCAGTATTTGGAAACAACCAAATCTATGACCTTACTTCTTGGTGATGTCAACTGTTGACACGTGTTGTGAAGCCGTCTTGTTCGGATGAGGTGAATATGATATTCATTTAAATCTTAGATAAGTTGTGAGTTCAGTTTCCCAGAAGAAGAGTTGGTAAGTCGACTTGTGAACACGTGTGGTGAATTCTTAAGAAGTTAATTATAATTAATGGTTATAGTTTATAGATAAACTATTCATTAAGAATAACCATAGTGAATTTTATTTTCTCCCAAAGTAAACAACTGATTTAATGTATAAGCATTAATCCAAGTTGTACATTTATTTCTTAAGCAACTCAATCTACAATGATTTGGAATGGTGAGTTCTTAAGAATTTAATCTAGTACAAACTAAATAATATTATACTCAGTTATCATAGTCATAAGATAAACTGTACATTAGGAGAAAACCACAGTGTTTTATTTTCTCCCAGCTAAACAACTTAGTTAATGTATAAACATTAGACACATTTTGTAAATTTTATTTCTTAAGCAACTCAATCTACAATGAATTAGAGTAACTTAAGACTTAAGGAAACTATTGTAAATGTGTAAACACTGGTAAGTCAAACTAGTGTAATGTGTAATTAGTCAGTAGATTTAATTTTGACATGAGCACATGGGTAAACAAATAGTTTTCTGGTAGTTCATGAACACATGAGAACCAAAAAGAGTTCTACAAATATCATAATTTGTGTGATGGTACAGCACACATGGGGTAAGGCAAATATATAGACATGGCTGTTAACCATGAAGAATAATAATATTTGTGCCACATAATAGTTCGTAACCAACCGCCATGCAAGAAGTATTTTAATTCATAATGCCTGAATGTGAATTGGATATATCACCTAAATTGTATGTATTTTATGAGAGCATGTGATAACTCATGGATTTCCTGTTGCTAAATCCTGGGTGAATTGCATAAGTGTGTCTAATGATCACATAAATTTATGTCATGTGTGATTCATTATTGTAAACAGATGTGAAAGTATCATTTGTAAACCACCTCAGTATGAGTGATTAATTATCAATCAGGAAATACTATAATTTCTGATGTGGGAGGAGATTTGATTGTAATATCATTGTTATTGAACCTGTGAATTTATCAGGGATAAAGCACTTACATATGCATGATTGTCATCCATACAGATATGATTGTCTGATGAATGGGTGAGATCTCATTGTGATGTCAATGGATAACATTTTAAGTTATCATTGGGAAATCACCGACCTTACATGCCAGTATGAAGGATGTGTGATGACTGATTCCTATATGATCACCCATACCAATATGAATGTGTCTATAGACTGAGTGAAATGATCATCCATGCATATGAATGTCTGAGATGAGTGAACTGACTTCACATGCACAGATGAATATGTTGACTGATGCATGAGGAATTTGAGTGAGTAAGTGAAGTTACAGGCTGAGACAGAGAGAGGGAGTATAGGCCAACCATCAATCTCAGTATAGCCGGCAACTTGATGTGAAATGCCATGACTATCACCAAAGATATGGTTCGGCGTAACCCATAAACTAAATAATAATTTAGTACACTCCGGCGCATAACAACACTTTGTATAAAATATCATTCAGGTTATAATCATCTAGTTTTGTGCGCTAAGCACGACACAAACCATATCATACATTACGCATAGCACCAGCATCTGTGTTTGTACCTTAAGCAAAATCCCACTTTGTATTTCATGTCACTACTGTTAACACATATGGTTTAATGTAATGTAATGAAAATGATGTACTAATGATTATGATGATAATGTTAGAATGATGTAATGATTTCTAAGGTCATAAGCATGATAATAATGATAATGATTGTAATTACAATGATTAAGGAAACCATGATGATGTTGATGATGATAATAAATATTACATCCATGAGAATGGGAGAAATCTTCTCACTTGAAGCATTTAATGAAGAAGAATACACCTGAATGTTTATAAGCAAATACTCATTGAAATGGGAACTGATTTTTAAAAGCCCTTAATGTATGAGACCCTTTTTCTTGAATAGGACAAGATGAAGTAGAGAAAAAAAAACTATGTTCAGAAGAGAATGGTCAACATAATTGTCAAATTCCAAATCACTCAAGGTATTACTTAAACTATAGACCTGAGGACAGGCATAAGTGAAGATGAAACTGCACATCTGCTAATGAAACCTTGAACACCTGATAGTGGAAGATTGGAGTGAGAGCAAACAACTTTGTTGGTGATAACTAATTGAGAACACCAAGACTATCTTTCTTCTATGTTTATTTTCTCTAAGAACAAGATTCATTTTATTGTTTTCACTTGTTGTGCTCTTATGCTTTTACATCTCATTTCTAATGACATATTTATGATATCATTAGAATTATGTGATTGATGGAATTTCAGGTAGTGATCTTATTCATGTCAATCCAGACCTGACTTGGTGAAGATTGAATGCAGCACCTGTTGAGTGAGCACATTGTTGAGTGATGCCCTTGATAGAGTAGTGCAGAAACTTATCTACCTGCAACCATTCCATTTGTCTCATAGGAGAGGTAATCTTTATTTAAACATTTACCTGCTAAACAATGGAAAGGAAAACCAAGAGCCAACTTGTGTTCTACTAAGACCTGGAACACTAAGACTACAGAACATACAGCAATCAATTGATAGCCAGAGGGATTCCCAAAGCTGGAAGTGGAGAATTCTGAGTGTAGACAGTTCTTTTTTTCCAGATCATCCAGGCCAGTAAAAGATTAGCATTACATGCCACTGGGGAAAAATATAGCTGTTATTATACACATAATTGGCACATCAATTCTGTATATATACTGTATATGTATATGTCCTTATTTTATGACAGGAAATTGTAATTTTGAATGCAATTTACAAAATCCATGTTTATGTTTATTAAATCATAAAAAATGAGGTCATGTCATGTATTCATTGTATGTTTACTTGTCATAGTCAAATTGTTTTAAACTACCCTAGATAGAATTAATTAGTTGGTAGAGGAGAGGCAAGAAACCACTTAAGGGATATTTTGGGCATAAAAGGGAATACAACTTTTCAGTTATGTCCTGAAGGTATTCCTTGGTTCTCTAAAACTCTATTTCTGGTCTCAAACAATTGAGTCAGTACAGCTAAATTAATTAAACGGGCAGGATCACATTGGGGAAAAGGATTTTGCATCCTTTATCTCTTTGGGGTTGAGCCATCAATCTAGACGTATCCCACAATGTCCCACTAGACTAATATCAGCCCAGGATGTCCCACCAGACTACTGTCCGCAAAGATTGTCCTACTAGACAACTGTCAGTCCAGGGTGTCCCACTAAACTACTGTCAGCCCAGGATGTCCCACTAGACTATTGTCAGCCCAGGATGTCCCACTAGACTACTGTCAGTAAAGGATGTCCTACTAGACTACTGTCAGTCCAGGATGTCCTACTAGACTACTGTCAGTCCAGGATGTCCCACTAGACTACAGTC
Source organism: Cepaea nemoralis (assembly GCA_014155875.1). Taxonomy (NCBI): domain Eukaryota; kingdom Metazoa; phylum Mollusca; class Gastropoda; order Stylommatophora; family Helicidae; genus Cepaea; species Cepaea nemoralis. Next base: position 171,387 of record JACEFZ010005248.1, read on the forward strand.
AGTCCAGGATGTCCCACTATACTACTGTCAGTCCAGGATGTCCCACTATACTACTGTCAGTCCAGGATGTCCCACTAGACTAATGTGAGCCCAGAATGTCCCACTAAACTACTGTCAGCCCAGGATGTCCAACTAAACTACTGTCAGCGCAGGATATCCAACTAAACTACTGTCAGCCCAGGATGTCCAACTAAACTAACTATCAGCCCAGGATGTCCCGCTAAACTACAGACAGCCTAGGATGTTTCACTAAACTGCTGTCATCTTAGGATGTCCCACTAAATTCCTGTCAGCCCAGTCCGTGGTAACTGACAGGTATGTCCAGTATGTTCCACGCTGGTAAGCGTTGGCGGCCATGTCTCGTCATCTTACAAGATCACCAGAGTCGTGGATCAGCTCTGTGTTCTTGTCCCGACCATGCCATGTGGTCAAGCGATCCAGATACTTACTTCCCAGCCTTCCATTTGTTCTTTTCCATTCAATCTTGCCAGTTGTCACCAAGTTCTCCAGTTTATTTCCTTTCATAACGTGCCCAAACAATTGTGACTACGTCTAATTTATATAATCAGTTTACGGTTTTCATTTGCTTCTTGTAGTACTTGCTCATTGGTTTTTCTGTCAATCATTGGCATTCTTTGCATTTTTCTCAGAAACCACATTTCCACAGCCATCACATGTTTTTCAGCTTGTCTGCTCATTGAACACGTCTCACATCCATACAAATGAATATGTTCTATGTTGCACTTCAACACTTTTTTTCTCGTTGCAATTGACATCTGTTTAATCGTAAGCATGTTTTCCATATTGCATAAGGCTACCGTTGACATAGCCATTCTTGTCCTTATCTTCTTAGGGCACCCCCACCCCACCACACACACACACACACATTTAGATGTTGTGAGTGTTCCGAGATAGTTGAGTTGTACCGATTCACTTGTTTAACAATATTCTTATTTATCTGTATATTACAGTGTTTCATTTATTTCTCCTTAGTTACTTGACTATCCTTATCATTACGTAGCAATAACTCCAGCATTTATTGCCTGTTTATGATTCCTGAGCATGTTTGCCATTGCTTTCTGAACGACTGACACTCCTACCATTGTATAAAAACCAACGCAAAGCTTTCAGCTTCTAAATCGCCCACCGCTGTGTTTCGTACACGGTATACGGGATTACGAATTACATTCGTCACCTCTTCGCCACAGAACCGGTTCTTCTTAGAGACGACCCTAATCTTATCTTCTGACAATGTAATTCTAATCCTAGTTGTTCACTGTGTGTAACTACCGCATCTACTAAATGTTGCAGATCTTCCTCATTGTCTGCACTCAACACAGTATCATCCGCATATCTAAGTGTATTGATGCTATGTTCCGCAATGGCGATTCCTCTCACATCTTCTAAATTAAAAAAAAATAAAATATTTTCAATGCATTGGAAAACAGATATGGACACATTACATGCCACTGTTTCACATCTCTCTTAATAAGCTGATATTGTCCTACTTCATTATCAATGTTTATGCCAGCTTCTTGTTTCCAACACACACGCACACACACACACACACACACACACCCACACTCACCCACATCACCCACACACCCAAACCACCCACACACACACCCACCCCACACACCCACCCCCACCCACCACACACACACACACCACACCCACCCACACACACACACACACACACACACACACACACACACACACAAATCTAATCATTGTAAATCTGCAAGCAACTTCATGGTGTTGACATATCTTACCTTATCTAAAGCCTTTGTGTAGTCAATAAATCATGGATGGGGGTCTTTGCTTACTTCCATTAAACTCTCATTTTATGTTCTCTTCACACACTCAGCACTTACTGTATGTACCCTTGCTTCTACGAAGGCTTACTTTATTACACATGGGATGTTTCGATTTCAATTATACCATTACGCACCTCTACCCCGTTCTTGTCTTTTAGTTTAATAAGTGCTCGCAGTTCCGCGAAGTGACCAGAGCCGCCCAATCAGGTCCCCACGTGTCATTCGGATGACCTCCTTTGCTGGTGGGCCTGGCAAGATCGAGTGCTGTTTTTTTTAAATTATTAGTATTATTATAAGGGCTAGAGGTTCCACCAGAGGATAAAGCGACACTCTGAGGCCCCCGCGTCCCACTGTATTTATTGTGGCCCCATTAGTCACACTATGAGCCTTTGCCTACAGTGGTCCACCAAGGCCCACATCTACTGTGAACAGTTGTGAAGTTTGAAGATCATCTCAGCTCCTGGCCAGACCAAGTGCAGTACTGAGAGGGCAATACTACATTGTGATCTTAGCCAAAAGACCGAAAAGCGAACCTCAGAAGAAAAGGTATACTAGAGTCCATCCCTGGCTCAGATTAATATGGCGAGACTATTTTACTCACTATTTTCATTTTACCACTCTGCAGTTTGTAACGTATACATACATATTTTATATTTTCTAACATAGCTTTTTACGATCAATTTGTGCCCCCTAAAATATAAAACTCACAGCGTTTCCAGTTTCCAGAATGTGGGAAGTGGAATTCTTGCAGGTCGATTTACTGTCTGAGTTGTTCGAGAGTTGCAGTGTTGTATAAGTGATCTCCCTGCTCGCTAGATTTTCCTCCCCTGGTTACTTAAACTGTCTATGTTCAACGGCTCTTTGTCTCCCTTTATCGATTACCTGCCCTATGAAACATTTACCAAAACGTTGGGGGTAGTTTGTTATCTGGGAAACACTTCCACACAGGACATTGGCGATTTATGAAAACACATTACAACACCACGAGATTTACATCATCATCATCATCATCATCTCCTCCTCCTCCTTCTTCTTCTTCTTCTTCTTCTTCTTCTTCTTCTTCTTCTTCTTCTTCTTCTTCTTCTTCTTCTTCTTCTTCTTCTTCTTCTTCTTCTTCTTCTTCTTCTTCTTCTTCTTCTTCTTCTTCAGCAATAGCAGCAACAACAACGACGGAAATGGCAATAACAACAGTAAGAACAATAAGAACAACAATAACAACAGCAACAACAATAACAACAACAGCGACAACAATAACAATAGCAATAACAATAACAACAACATAAACACTAACAATAGCGACAACAATAACAATAACAACAGCGACAACAATAACAATAACAACAGCGACAACAATAATAACCATGAACAATAACCACAACAACAGCAATGTTATCCACACATAACACTTGTCTCTGAAAAAAGGATCATCTTTCAACGGTGAAATACATTTACGATGTGTGTTGAGTGATTTGGTAGGCCGTGGTGTCAAGACGGTCAGTGCATTTGTCCACTGAGACAGCTGTTCTACCATGTGACCTACACCTGCGCACTACTACTGCACCACTTGTGGCGTTTTCACCTGTTCTGTAATCACAAGGTTACCTGTAATCATACCTGAAGATAACGCTGGTCGATACGTTGACAACACACGACTCAACGAAGTGACGTTTCCACAGTGTTATACTCATGGCAATAGTCTCCCTGGTCGGAAGGATAAATGCGCTCTAGCTCTTAAACTTCTTGTGCGCTTATGTCGGGATAAAGAGTTCAACAACTACACCGGTCAGTTGGATATCAGCGTTGACTTCTCGTTCAGAAAACAATGGCAATCTCCATCCATCTAACAGGAAATTGATGCACGAAAGCGTTTGACCACTAGGCCACGGATAGCTTTTGTATCTACGTGACACCTCTAGGCTACGGTGAGCTGTACTATCTACGTGACACCTCTAGGCCACAGTGAGTTGTACTATCTACATGACACCTCTAGGCCACGGTGAGTTGTACTATCTATGTGACACCTCTAGACCACAGTGAGTTGTACTATCTACATGACACCTCTAGGCCACGGTGAGTTGTACTATCTATGTGACACCTCTAGACCACAGTGAGTTGTACTATCTATGTGACACCTCTAGACCACAATGAGTTGTACTATCTATGTGACACCTCTAGGCCACAGTGAGTTGTACTATCTACATGACACCTCTAGGCCACGGTGAGTTGTACTATCTATGTGACACCTCTAGACCACAGTGAGTTGTACTATCTACATGACACCTCTAGGCCACGGTGAGTTGTACTATCTATGTGACACCTCTAGACCACGCTGAGTTGTAGTATCTTCGTGACACCTCTAGGCCACGGTGAGTTGTAGTATCTACGTGACACCTCTAGACCACGGTGAGTTGTAGTATCTACGTGACACCTCTAGACCACGGTGAGTTGTAGTATCTACGTGACACCTCTAGGCGACGGTGAGTTGTAGTATCTACGTGACACCTCTAGACCACGCTGAGTTGTAGTATCTTCGTGACACCTCTAGGCCGCGGTGAGTTGTAGTATCTACGTGACACCTCTAGGCCACGGTGAGTTGTAGTATCTACGTGAAACCTCTAGGCCACGGTGAGTTGTAGTATCTACGTGACACCTCTAGGCCACGGTGAGTTGTAGTATCTACGTGAAACCTCTAGGTCACGGTGAGTTGTAGTATCTACGTGACACCTCTAGGCCATTGCTAGCTGTAGTATCTACGTGACACCTCTAGACCACGGTGAATTATATTATCTACGTGACACCTCTAGACCACGGTGAATTATATTATCTACGTGACACCTCTAGGCTATGGCAAGCTGTAGTATCTACCACTGGACTACATATATTCCCCATTCTGTTTGTGACCTTGTGCAGATTTGTCCATGTGTGCCTATGTACATCCCAGAGCCCCTGACGATATCATCTGACATCTGTAGGTTCCAGCTAATGCCTCTAGCACATTGTACATTGTTTAAAGCAGTCTTGGTAAATAGCTTTAGTATCTATTTCCCAGCTGGCACACGCGAGTAGTTTGTTTGGCTGTGCTTGATCACACAGCCTGGCAACTATGAAACCAAAACAAAAAAATGAACAAAGCCATCTTGACATTTCAAGTTTTACAGGTGGGAAATACATCGTACAGGTAATCCAATGTTACTTTGTGAGGTCGAAATATGAAGTAACTTACCATAAGACATACTAGATATAGACAGTATGCAATGTGTTGACCTGGTCCGTTCTCGGGCGCTTTCTTCCCAAATGGATCTGTAATTGAACAGGTTTAGTCAGCTGTGTCGGCCTAAAAGTCGTTGACAAGCTAATCCACACGCAAAGTTCACTTCAGTGCACTAGAAGTATTAGCACGTGTATGGACTACGCTTGAGTTCAAAGCGAGCAACCGCTATATATATATATATATAAGTAAGTGGCACCTTGCCGTCTTTACAGACAAAAGTATGTGGATTGGAACTAGAGCTAGAATTCCATTCGTAAAATGCCTGGGCATGAATTCAGACAACGTGTGTTGCCCTTGCTATATGATCCCTCTCTCGGCCTTGCCTTTTTTTCTCCAGAGGAAAGGATGACCAGTACGTCTGGAACACATCGCATACTTGTCCAAATGGTTTCAACCGAATGGGGACCAGCATTCTACCCTGAACAATCTGGGAGCAAATATGTATAGATAAACATTAGTATCATGTAAATAATATTATTTATTTATTTCGTAGCTTCCTTGTCCAGGTGATTCGTAGTCGAAATGTTGACCGACAAGACAACACATAGCATACATATGTTCGCGTACATATTTTACGTGCGTCTTCTGAATGGCTCCCTATGGAGCAGTAACTCTCCGAGTTTTAACGATGTTGTCTTGGTGGTTATTTCCCCTGACGTTCAAGTGCATTTCCGGTATATTCTTCATCCGATGGAATTCGATTGGAAACCCCAGCTTCATGTCGGGTTTTGCAATCTCAAGTTCAGGTTGTTTAGACGAGAGGTAATCCTTCTTGCGACAGTTCGTACCATTAATGATTCCTAGGACTGAATCCTTGGGCGGACAGATTGGCTGGCTCGGCAAAATTTGGTGGAGTATTGATGCATGACAAGGCAGACGTGGTTGCGGCCTTGTGGGAGCACGTGTACACCTCGGAGGAGCAGATGGAGCACCATGGTCTGGTAAGAATGAGACAACGAGGTGTGACGAAGGGATCTGGCCGACGCTCGGCGCTCGGAGGAAAGGCGAGACGGACATATAATCAGATTGCTACTGGAACTATTAGTGTTGGAACTCTTCGCTGGCTGCTGAGGATGGAGACGGAGCGCTTATGGGAATGTCCCGAATGCTGTGATGTCGGTTCTTAAATCAATCAATCAATCAATCAATCCTTGGGACGTCATGGATGAATGGAAGGGATGGAATCCCTGGGAGATTATTGATGACTGGAATGGAGGAGATCCTTGGGACGTCATTGATGATTGGAAGGTATATAATCCCTGTAACGTTATTGATGACTGGAATGGAGGAAATCCTCGGGTCGCTGTTGATGATTAGTTAAAAAGTTAGTTGCATAACCTTTACAGGACGTCTCAGTCAACCCCAGCATTTTATGGTTGATTCTGATTTTTTGGCAAGTTTACGTTCTGTAATTTGTCATTGCTTTCTGAACGATCGACACATACCATTTTATGAAAACCAGCACAAAGCTGTCAGCTGCTAAATCGCCCGTAGCTGTGTTTCGAACACGGTATGTGGCATTACGAATTGCGTCCGTTTGCTCCACATCTATTCACATGGTTGGCTTGCGGTCATCACTTGTCCTCCGTAGTTTGTCTTGAAGGGTCTCTCCTTTGGGTCGAATGTCCCGATCTCTGTTTGGCCAGATCTGGATAGTCTTGTAAGTCGTACTCTGGAGTCTAGTTCAGTATTCAACATCACAATGTGGCAAAGTCATTAAGAGCCATTTGTTGGACGTGTGCCCTAGAGTCTATTCAGTATTCAACAACACAATGTGGCAAAATCAGTGAGGGCCATTTGTTGGATGTGTGCTCTGGGTGTACTATGTCTTGTTGTGACTGCAAATGTTGTTGAATGTGTTTCTGTCTGGCTTACTGGCGCCTTTGTGTTATGGTCCGTGATTTCAATTTTTTTTCTCTCTAATGAATCGCGATAGATTGTGTTAGGAGTGATGTGAACCCTCTTGCAAGCTCTGGGCGGGTGGGGGACGCACGAGGTTCGCTACAGGCTCTTTAAACTGATCTGTTTGATGAGGTTTAATTTTTCCAGATCATTAGTGATATTTGCACGTGATTTGTGTAAAGGTGGGTTGTCGCTAGGGCGTAAAGTAAGAAGGAAGAAAGGAGAGGATGGGGGGGGGAGGGGGGGAGGGGAGAAAGATTGAGAAACAGAGAGAACCAGAGAAAAGCAAGAGACTGAACAGATAAAGAGGGAAAAGAGAGAGAAAGAAAGAAGGAGAGGGAAAGAGAGAGGGAGAAAGAGAGATGGAAATAGAGAGAAAGTAAGAGAGAAAAAGAGAAAGAAAAAGAGAGAAAAATAAAGGGAATGATAGATTTATAAAGTGCCTGTGAGGTGTAATAAATGCGTTTAGATCTGATCGACTGTTCCCTTCCCTCTATCAGTCATCTATAATTTTCGCAGTTATCCTAGAAGGCTGCAACCTACAAACATGGGACCAGCATGGGGCGCACCAGGCTTGTCTTATGTTATAAACATCTGTGCCGTTCACTCGGTGAAACCTAACATGTCTGCTCCAGCGAGGAGCAGAGTTAGAGCCTCTAACCCGCATCGTTCCTTGTTGCATTAACAAAATGAGACCCTAACATGCGCCGCGCTGTGAATATCTGTACTGTTAGGTCCATTCCACTGTCTAGGTTTGAGTACACGGAAGCTTTCTCTCACATAGCGAACGTCGAATTCCGACATGGAACCCGCGTCCAACCGCTCTCATGGCATTGCCAACGTAGTGTCCAAACCATTATACCAACATGCCTGCTTATGGATTGATGTTGTGTGAACTATTGGGTTTAGATTGTGTGAATTGTAGGATCGTAATTTTGAGAAATGCTGGATTAAGATTGTGTGAAATAAGATTTTGTAAATTATTGGATTCAGACTTCATCAGTTATCAGATGAAGGCTGTGAATAATGCTGAATTAAGGTTGTGTGAAATATCTGAGATTGAGGATGTGTATATTATTAGATTAATGATTTGTGAATTAGTTTATTAAGGATGTGTGAATTCTTGGATTAAGGTAATCTGACTAGTTGAATTAATTTTGTATTAGTAATTCGATTAATTGTTTACGTGTGGGAATTATTAGTTTATGGTAGTGTGAAATATTGGTTTAAGGTTGTGTGCATTATTTTCATAAACATAGTGAATAATTAGTTTAAGTATGCCTGGGTTATTGGATTAAGGGCGTGTGATTTATTTGGTATAGTTATTGCATGTGTGAATGACAGGATTATGGATGAGTCAATTACAGGTTTGAACTTGAGTGAATAATTGGTTCAAAATTGAGTGAATTTTTGGTGAAATGTTGAGTGTATTGTTGGTGTAAAGTTGAGTGAGTTTTTGAAGTAAGGTTGAGTGAATAGCTGGTTTAAAGTTGAGTGAATTACTTGTTTAAAGATGAGGGAAATGTTGGTTAAAGTTGAGTGAAGTTTTGGTGTAAAGTTGAGTGACTTGTTAGTTTAAATTTGAGTGAATTTTATGTGTACAGTTTAGTGAATTGATGGTGTAAAGTTGAGTGATTTGTTGGTATAAAGTTGAGTGAATTAATGATGTAAAGTTGAGTGAATTGCTGGATTAAAGTTTAGTGAATTTCTGGTTTATGGTTGAATGAATTTTTAGTGTAGGTTTGAGTGAAATGTTGATGTAAAGTTGAGTGAACTGTTGGTATAAAGTTGAGTGAATTGCTGGTTTAAATAGAATGAATTGTTTGTTTACAGTTGAGTGAATTGCTGGTTTAAAAGTTGAGTTAATTGTTGGTGTAATGTTTAGTTACCTGTTGGTATGAAGTTGAGTGAATTATTGGTGTAAAGTTGTGTGAAGTGTTTGTGTAAAGTTGAGTGAATTGCTGATTTAAGATTGAGTGAATTGTTTAAAGTTGAGTAAATTATTAGTTCAAAGTTGAGTGAATTGTTGATGTTAAGTTGAGTTAATTGCTGGTTTAAAGTTAAATGAATTGGTGATTATAAATTGAGTGAATTGTTGGTGTAAAGTTGTGTGAATGTTTGGTGTAAAGTTAAGTGATTTGTTGGTGTAAAGATGAGTAAATTGCTGGATTAAAGTTGAGTGAATTGCTGGTTGAGTGAATTATTAGTGTAAGGTTGAGTGAAATATTTATGTAAAGTTGAGTGGACTGTTGGTGTAAATTTGAGTGCATTGCTGTTGTAAAGTTGAATGACTTGTCGGTTTAAAGTTGAATGAATTGTTGGTGTAAAGTTGAGGATAATTGTTGGTGTAATGTAGAGTGTATTGCTGATTGCTGGTTTAAAGTTGATCGCAACGTTATGCAAAGGGCATTCACTATTTACAAGTACAGTAGCATTAATTATTTAATTAATATACAGTGAATTTTTACTTAACACTTGATACATTTCTAAATTACTCTGGTCTGAATTACTGTATTCGGATAGTGGAAACTGGGGATGTTTCCCACACCCCTGAGTAACAGAACACACACTGCTCGGTGTCAGCCATGACTCACCTGGCATTCACAACACCCCCAACCTGTTCCTGATTACAGACACCCGACTTAATGCCTGCCATCTGTTCAGCCAGGGATTCTCAACGCTGTTCTGTAAGAGGCATGAGTGAAATGAATTCCAGTTCACCCGATATGAAATGGTGTATATATTTTAATATCTTTAGTTTTTGTGAGACAATATCTGTTTTTTTATTTTCTCAAATTCCTGTCATTATGCAAGTAATTTTATTTCATCGCAATGAACTTAGATATTCAGAACTGCTCAATGTCTGTCATTTCTCTCCTTTAATAAATATATCTGTTGACTTATGTGTTTTATCGGTTGTTCTGCTTAATCAGCGAGTCTTTATAATTTTAATGGCTGGCTAGGAACGCAGACACAAACAAGTGTTAGCTGGAGTCAGGCGCACGTCCGTTCTGTACACGAAAAACTTTTACTTAGGCAGTAAAACAATATCACCGAGCTTGCTGTTGAGTTGGTTGCAAGCGTACACACCAGGCTGACAGAGTTGCTGATTGCTTGTGCTAGATGTAAATGTTGAGTTGGTTGCAAACGTACACACCAGGCTGACAGACTTGCTGATTGCTTGTAGTAGCTCTATCTGCTGTTTAAATGTGTATCATTAGCTCAGTGGCGAGCCAGCAAACTTCTGGTGCGCCGATACCGAGGTAGCGTGTTCAACGCCTCAATGGTCATCTGAATTAAAATGTTGACTTCTAATCCTTAACTTGGGGACGTAAATTACAAGTATTGAGCCTCAAAAGTCGGAGTGGGTTCGCCTGACGGCGAGGTACACTTTTAACAGGGACAAGTAATCCACACGCAAGCATGCCAGTACACTCCCCGGTAATAGCAACCTCCAGAAGTAATAGAACGTGTATGGACTACGCTTGAGTGCAAAGCCAGTGAACAAAAACACAAAAACATGACTATTGCTCGTCACAATTTGGGAACCACTCAACCAACATGTTAGTTCTGTTGACGTTGCTTGCCTGTAAGTGCAGTGCGGCAACCGTTGTAAACTGTATTCTATCCCGCGGCAAACCATCTCACCTGTTTACAACTAAGGGCGCAATCTTTACAACTTTAAACTCGACCAGGTATGAAAGCATTATCAAAGCCACCCGTCTCATCATCATCATCATGACATCATCTACGTTGTTTTTCTTATTTCTGCACTGTCTGGTGTGGATTGTACCAACCCATCCAGAGACTGCATTTAGCTAAGAGACTGAATGAATTCTCTTTGGCGCGATAAATCAACAAATTATTGCCAGATTGTCACTGATAGTCGTCTGGAGTGGATCACCAATCGCTTCTGTTCTTTGTCTTCTTCAGATTGTATTCCTAAAAACTGTGTCTTGTCTATAATTAAGGGATTCCTTCTCATAACGATCTTTGTCGTCCCCTTGGAGTACTGCTTCTTAAGGTAATCCCTTGTAGGTATCGTTTTGGGGATCAAGTGTTGGACATTCACATATATTGTCTAGCTGTATAATCAAATAGCCACTGAAATGAATAACAACGGAAATGAGATTCCTGAGACGGATACTCAACTTATCATTAAGAGAGAAAATCATAAATGATGAAATCAGAACTAAAGTGTGAGTAATAACACTGCTAGATTTCAGAAAACAGCGAGTGAAATGGTTCGGCCATATTACTAGGCTACAAACAGTATACCACAACAATCAAGGATGTACAGGCTACGTGGAACCAAGACAATAGGCCACCATGTAAGCAATGGACAGAGGAAATAGCAAAGTCCATGGGAATATCTATAAATGAAGCACATAAACAGGCACTCTGTCGCTGTTTATGCTTCACCTCGTCACCGCAAGGTACAAGGGGAGCAAGATGAGATGAGATGAGACTAATGAAATGTTATATAAACAATTTCCGCTGTATGGACATTGAATATAGAGCGTAAACAAACAAATGAGTCAGAGCTTGGAGGTAATAAGTTACGCTGTTAATGGCATGAGCGATGTCGGACAAGGGTTCGATGTTTGCACTCGTCGTTCCCTGTAAGGACTGGTCATCAATTCCTCCGCGCACTCATCATCTCATCTCATCATGTTCCTCTTGTACCTTGCGGTGTCGAGGTGAAGTATAAACATCGTGAGAGTGCCCGATTATGGGCTTCATATATCGATATTCCCATGGACTCTGCTATTCCCTCCGTCCAACGTTTACGTGGTCGGCCTCTTCCTCTGTTTCCATCTGGTCTGTACATCATTGCTTGTTGTGGTATGCGGTTGACTGGTAACCTACTTGCATGGCCAAACCATTTGACTTGCTACTTTCTAATAAAATCTAGTGCTGCTTTAACCCCAACTTTAGTCCTGATTTCTTCATTTCTGATCTTATCTCTTCTTGATACGTTGAGTATTCTTCTCAGGAATCTCATTTCTGTTGTTGTGATTTTTCTTTTCTCTTTGTCTGTCATTGTCCAGGTTTGGCATTGGTAGCATAGAGTTGGTAGGAAGATTGTGTTGTAAAGTGCTTTCTAAGTAGTAATGGATACATGTTTGTTCTTTAGTATTGGTGCCATTTGTCCAATGAGTTGGTTTGCCTTATGGCACCTATTTTCGATCTCGTCTTCTGATCTGCCATTTGATGATATTATACTTCCTAGGTACTTGAAACTCTTTACTTGTTTCAAGGGATGTTCGTTTAGGTGAATTGTTGTTGTTTGTTCTTCTTTAGTTATAGTCATTACCTCTGTTTTGCTTGTGCTAATTTTCATGTTATGTTCCCTACACATTTCGTTTAGACTATGCATGTGGTCTTGTAATTCAGCTTCTGATTTTCCTATTAGTGCTTGGTCGTCCGCAAACAGGAGTTCTCTAATGGTTAAATATGCAGATGCTTCTTCTTCTGTATTCTCGTCATGCGGTATTCTTGCTGTCTCTGTTTGACTGGTTTCTTTGCATATGTTGTCTATATATGTTATGAACAAGAGAGGGGACACGACACAACCTTGTCGTACTCCAGATATTATAGTGAAGGGTTCTTAGTGTCCTCCAGTTGCTCTCACTATGCATTCACTGTTGTTGTATAAACTTCTACATAGGTTTGTTAGATGTGTACTCACTCCATATTATTTAAGGATTTCTCACAGCTTGTTTCTATCTACTCTATCGAATGCCTTTTCTTGGTCGACAAAGGCTAAGTAGAGTGTTTCATTGTCGCATATTGCGCACTCCGTCTGGTTCACTTCTGCACAGCACAACTACAAAACACACTTCTCTCCAAAAGCGTTCGCACTAGGGAGCATTGGAATGCTAAGAATGTAGCGTCAGCACTATTAATAGCTGTGACACCCAGTGATGGACAGGTCATGTGGTCGAAGCCTGATCTATTCATTGGATAACCTAGAAGAATCGCGTCGCGCGGAAACATTTTGGGTCCAGAGACGCTAACATTTGGCACATGCAGATCGACAGTCCAAGAGGCCAGATGTGATTTCAGTAGGAGTCCATTTCTTCTTCTTCTTCTTCTTCGTTCATCCGGAGGTTTTTTTTCGGATGTGATTGCGTTGTGTCTGTTTACAGCAGAGCTGCGTTTTTGCGCCGTTAGGCCGACACATCCGACTTCTGCGGGCATTTGTTGACCGGGTTAACCTTCCCGGGGGGAGTCCATTTGATCTGTATGTCCCTCTGCCTGATTCATGGGAATGCTTCAGACTGAATTCATATACTTATGAGTCAGGTAAAGCTTTATATATGAGAGTGTGTGTGTGTGTAAGTTTCGGCACTAATGAATATATATATATTCTTCTATCCGAAGATAGCCGCCAACTTTCTCCCGGTCCCAAAATGGCTACTCTGTGCCAGCACTGGTGTAGATATCTGACTCCATCTCTCTTTCGTTTCCAGAAGAGTTGCTGCACAAACACTATGTCTTAGGCTGTGAAAAGAGGCTCACTTATGCCCAGACTGTTTCCTGTTCTTGAGTCTAAATCCTACTATCTTTCTGAATGCGTTCAGAGCAGGTTTAGTACAGGATAAACTATGATCTGTGTGC